>SJYV01030766.1:370818-433349 GCA_006410875.1 Neotragus pygmaeus
AAGAATTGATGCTTTTGAACTGTGGTGCTAGAGAAGACTCTTGAGAGTCCCTTGGACTGTAAGGAGATCCAACCAGTCCATTCTGAAGGAGATTAGCCCTGGGATTTCTTTTTTCTAGAATTTAAAACTAGACTGCTTTCAGTGGAGCAACAAACTGTTTTCACTGGAGGAGTTGCAGCAATAAAATTATCTCACAAATATAAACATAAACAAAGTAAATACATTACCCTCTTTAACTGGTAAAAATTTTAAATAAATCTATGATAGTTTTCTTTTGTAACAGTAAATGTGCTCAGAATTTGAAAATAAGTATTTTCAATCCTTGTATATGCATTTGCATGTATGTTCTTTCAGAAAAGGCACAACTTATATTTAATGACAATAAGGAAAAGAGAGTCTAACGGTATTATCAATAGAGTATGTGTCTCACTAAGCATCTATAAAGTAAGTATGCCCTGTACCTGAAATCCTGAATACAAGATATATAAGGCATCTGAAAAAAACTAATGTCACAGTCTAGGGAGTAGGTGGGTGTGTGTATTGTCTTGAATAAGAAATACTGAAATATCTTTTGGGGAAAGAGCATAACAGGAATACAGAGGGAAAGAAAGATTTTAAAGTATCAGAAATGCTCGAATCCAAGGGAGAAGAAAGTTCCCAAATCCAGAAAGACTATTCAATGATGTATGTATCCACAGGAAAGGTAACAGGTAGAATTTGAAGGCTGTGTGGAAGGGAAGATAGACAACACCTTAAATTTACACAAGAAACATGACTGGCGTATGAATTTGTCTCAAAAAGTGAATACTCTTTGAGTTGAGGGGAAATAAATTATAAGAGAGGAGTGTCAGGTTGATTAGTGTATCCCAGTCTGCTATGAACAAGTATCATCTAGGAAGAGGGGAAAGGCCTATGTGTGTGAGAAGGATGCCGACAGAGCTCAGAGAGGTTATTTATACCAGAAAGGAACAGAATGCATCACATAGAGGTGTTAGGAAATCTAAAAGGGCTGATTAAAAAATGTCCCCCAAAGAACATGTTTGTGCTTAAATTATTCTATTTTTTAGTAGATTTCATAACATTGAAATAGCAAACAGAAAGAGAGTAACTAGGAATAGATGTTAACACTGGGAGGTCCACACAATGACTAGGTGAGATACTTATGTCCAAAACAGGCATTTGTCATTAGACAGGAAAGAATTTCTTATAGCTGTTCAATTTGTAAGAATACAAATAATTCATAATATAACCTATGTGAAAAATAAGAAAAACAACCATATGTTCTTGTGGATTTTATGCGGGGGGTTTTATATGCCTTTTTGTGACACAACATCTTCACTCTTGAATTTCTGATATTCTTTTCTTTTTCCTCCCATTCTCTTATTCATACCTTGCTGTAGTCACTGGAACCCAAAATATTCCATTATCTCACTAAAAATATTAAAATCAAAAGAGGTTATTGTTCTTCAATGAAGAATTTTTCCTAGGGAATATGTACCAGCTGGATGTGAATTAACATCATATTCACTAGGCAAAGAATCTACAATAACAATGTCCTACACTAAAGGCAGGATAAGGTAAAGAAGAAAGACCCCTGTTCTATAGAAGCACAGCAAAATCTAAACTGGCCATACTAACAAAGACAGAAATGGATGACCAAAATTTCATATTAACCTGCTTTTACAATGAAATAAGTCTTTCCCCCAAATATGCATTTTAAAATATGTCTTCAGTTCAATTCAGTCACTCAGTCGTGTCCGACTCTGCGATCCCATGAATCGCAGCATGCCAGGCCTCCCTATGTACCATCAGCTCCCGGAGTTCACCCAAACTCATGCCCATTGAGTCGGTCATGCCATCCAGCCATCTCATCCTCTGTCGTCCCCTTCTTACATAGTAATAAATCAATTTGCATTCATTCAGCACACATACTGCCTGATGGATTCTTTGGCTATATGGAGGCATTTTAGGGCTAACTTGGGAAGAAGGAAGGGATGACTAGTTAACCTTCATTTAAAGGGCAAATGTCAGGGACACCAGAGGTCCAGCAATGCAGGGAACAATCCAGTATGGCAAAGAACTATCACATGTTGGCCCACTTTCAAAGCTCCCACTGAATATATCTAAAACTAGAAATAAGTAAACAAAATGTATTTTCCCACAGTATTAATGTATCCCAAATTTTCTAGAATGCAACAATTCATCTCTTTCATTCAGAACTTTAAGGGTTTTTCACCATTTTGGAAAATGATGTCACCAATGCCAATGCCACTTGGGTACCTGAATCGCCAACATAATACTATATTGTAAGCAGCTTCCACAGTTATTACATTCATAGTGAGTCTATATACAGGTACAAGCATTCCCCTACCTTCTGCTTCATCTAGTGTAATCTGCTCCAGTACTTACATATTGAAATACACTATTATAAATTGCTTTCCTTCTACTTCCCTTTATATTGAAATTACGGAAATACAATGATTTTTAAGTTGTACAGATAATATTAACTATAGCTTTCATTTCAAGCTAGGAGAAGGGGCAAAACAAAATATTTATTATAAAAGCAAAACTAATGAATATAAGATTGAAAAATCAATGGAAGAACATACATGTGAGATTAAGTAAGACCAACGTCAAAGATGCTCTAATTTTCTTGTCAAGATAGCAAAAGTCAAAATGATAAAATATAGCAATTTCACTCCTACTTCTCACCAGACAGGAACCATGAACACCCAGTAGAATAATTCCGACCCTTAGAGGAGCTCAATTTTGTTAGGACAACAAAATTGACCAAGGGGACCACAGCTCCACATCAAGCCATCAGTTTACTTACTTCATTATCGATGTATTAAATCCTCAGAGATAGTTATATTTATATTTATATAAAATCACTTAAAGACTTAGCAGAAAAGATTGCTTTTTTGCTTTCGCAAAGTGGCAAATATCTTTCCCACAAGCAAATGGAGAAGCCTAATTCAATTCAATAAATTTTAATGAAGGTTTAAAATATTTACTGAAAATATATTACGTGTATGGTACTGAATGCCATTTAGTTTGAAGCTCTCTTCTTCTTGAGAAGAAAAAAAAAACAAAACCCATTGCAAAAAATTCCCTCTTGATTTTCCTTACTATTTCTAAAACAGCTTATCATAATCTGATATAAGCCATTTTTAAAATCCAATTAAAATGTATGTTAATAAGATCTATAGAGGAACTTCAAAATGTCTATAAACTGGCTACTTTTGCTCAAAAGTACCTGCTGAGAGGGCCATCTAGTGGTAACAGAAATTACTACCAGTAATTAATTTGAAAAAAGTCTTTTCTGTTTTGAATTTCTGTAATTCATAGTTCAGCAGTAGCCACAGGACTGGAAAAGGTCAGTTTTCATTTCAAACCCAAAGAAAGGCAACGTCAAAGAATATTCAAACTACCACACAATTGCACTCATCTCACACACTAGCAAAGTAACGCCCAAAATTCTACAAGCTAGACTTCAACAAGTATGTGAACCAAGAACTTCCAGATGTTCAAGCTGGATTTAGAAAAGGCACAGGAACCAGAGATCAGATTGCCAACATCCACTTGATCATAGAAAAAGCAAGAGAATTTCAAAAAAACATCTATTTCTGCTTCACTGACTACACTAAAGCCTTTGACTGTAAGTATCACAACAAACTGGAATATTCTTCAAGAGACAGGAATGTCAGACCACCTTATCTGCCACCTGAGAAGCCTGTATACAGGTCAAGAAATAACAGAACCAGACATGGAACAAGAGACTGGTTCCAAATTGGGAAAGGAGTACATCAAGGCTGTATACTGTCACCCTGCTTATTTAACTTATATGCAGGGTACATCATGTGAAATGCCAAGGTGGATGAAGCACAAGCTGGAATCAAGAAAGATTGCAGGGAGAAATATCAATAACTTCAGATATGCAGATGACACCACCTTTACAGCAGAAAGCAAACAGGAACTAAAGAGCCTCTTGATGAAAGTGAAAGAGCAGAGTGAAAAAGCTGGCTTAAAACTCAACAATCAAAAAACGAAGATCATAGCATCTGGTCCCATCACTTCATGACAAACAGATGGGGAAACAATGGAAACTGTGACAGACAATTTTCCTGGCCTCCAAAATCACTGCAGATGGTGACTACAGCCATGAAATTAAAAGACGCTTGCTCCTTGGAGGAAAAGCTATGAACAACCTAGACAGGATAGTAAAAAGCCTGAGACATTACTTTGCCAACAAAGGTCCATCTAGTCAAAGCTATGGTTTTTCCAATCGTCATGTATGGATGTGAGAATTGGACCATCAAGAAAGCTGAGTGCTGAAGAATTGATGCTTTTGAACTGTGATGTGGAGAAGACTTTTTTTTTTTAAGAAGACTCTTAAGAGTTCCTTGGACTGCAAGGAGATCCAACCGGTCCATCCTAAAAAAAATCAGTCCTGCACATTCATTGGAAGGAATGATGCTGAAGCTGAAACTCCAATACTTCGGCCACCTGATGTGACGAACTGACTCATTTGAAAAGACCCTGATGCTGGGAAAGATTGAAGGCAGGAGAAGGGCACAACAGAGGCTGAGATGGTTGGATGGTACCACTGACTCAACCAACATGCGTTTGAGTAGGCTCCAGGAGTTAGTGATGGACAGAGAAACCTGGCATGCTGTGTAGTCACAAAGAGTCAGACACAACTGAGCAACTGAACTTAACAGTTCTTACAGAGAGTGGAGGTGCTGCCATGGCTTTCAGTGGGGCCGGCGTGACTGCTGCCATCTCAGCAGATGAAGCTCCCCAAATTCCAGACAACGTTGGGAGCCTGGCTTCAGGGTGTCTACCGCTTTGGCACTGACAGGAATGACTTCCAGAGGAACTTGATTCTCAGTTTGGGACTCTGCTGCAAGAGTGTGGCTGGCCAGAAATTTGAGTGACATTGACCTAATGGCACCTCAGCCTGGGGTCTAGCTGTGAAGACACACAGAACCCCTGTGCTGTACTCGATCCTTCCAAAACCAGCCTCCAATCCATGACCATCCCTGCTGGTGGCTGAGTTTGACTCAGATGGCGCCTCCCCTTCCCTGCCTGACTCCCTTCTTTGCTGAGTCCACTCAGGACACCCTTCTCTGGTCGGCATGCAGGCTTTAGCTAAAGTGTTGCTTCTGTTCTGTAAAATGCTGTACATAGATCCTAAGTTTCTGCAGGGGATGACCTTTGCTCTTATCCTGAGGAATAATCTAAGGGTATTTTAACAACTAGAGCATGTACACAAAAAAAGAAGAGACCCTGATGCTGGGAAAGATTGAAGGCAGGAGGAGAAGGGGGTGACACAGGATGAGATGGTTGGATGGCATCACCGACTTAATGGACACTGAGTCTGAGCAAGCTCCAGGAGCTGGTGATGGCCAGGGAAGCCCAGCGTGCTGCAATCCATGGGGTCACAAAGAGGCAAAAACCACTGAGTGACTGAACTGAACTGAATTCATAGTCCAAAAAGCTACTGTGAGAATTACAGCATTTACTGGACATGAAAACTCTATAAAACTGAAGTATCAGTTCCATGTGAACTGTTATTAACACTCAGAAAATGAATTAAAACACTTAGAAAACGTAAGCCTACTATAATATACTTAATAATAAACTTTGTCTCGTTCAAAATTTTAGAATAAAATGTGTAATATCTCCTCCATGCTCAATGAGTACAATTATAAACCCAATAAAATTCTTCTAGTTTTTAATCAAGAAATTTAACACTATGTGTACATCAAGTTTTTTAAATTTTCACACTTTGACCTGGTAATTCTACTCATAGAAATCACAAGAAAATTATTTGAAATATCAATGTATATATAGTAGTGTTATTTAGAACTTGAAAACATTGAAATGCCTTACTACAAATAGTTAAATTAATATATATCATAAAGGAATATTGTAGTCTTCATATTTTTTTACTTTTTTATGGATAATTTTGAGCATATGTAAAAACAGACACAATAGTATAATAAAATTCCACACAACAGAGCTAAAATACAGATTTTTCCCAGCCCATTTCCCCCCCACACTCATAAATACAAGATGTGTAATAGAGGGAAACAAATCTGACCCTATATTGGATCTGTTTCTTTTACCTTAACCTCTGTATTCCTTTGCTTTTGCTACAGGTTAAGAATATTGCCTAAAGGGACTTCCATGGCAGTCCAGTGTTAGGACTCTTCACCTCCACTGCAAGTGGCATGGGTTCGATTTTTGGTCAGGGAACAAAGGTCAAACATGCCTTACAACGTAGAGAAAAAAAGAAAAATAGACAGGATAGCCCATTCTCAGGGCTCTGACCTTTAAAGGTGTAACAGTTTTCTATTCAAATAGAGATCAAAAACTACAGAATATATGAATAGCTCTTGTCCTCACCTTTGGGCATCTATACACAACATTCTACTATAGTGTTGTAGGTCAATTATACCTCAAAAACAAACTCAACGAAACAGATTTGTTGTAACCGGAGGTAAGGGGTGAGGAGAAGGGGGTTGGATGAAGATAATCAAAAGGTACAAACTTCCAGTTATAAGAAGCTATAAGTAAGTACTGGGGTGTAATGTGCAACAGGATTAACATAATTAAAAAACACTGCTGCGTGTGTGCTGAGTCACTCAGTAGTGTCCAACTCTTGCAATCCAATAAGACTGCAACCACCAGGCTCCTCTGTCCGTGGGATTCTGCAGGCAAGAATATTGGAGTGGGTTGCCATTTCCTTCTCCAACACTGCTCTATGTTATATATAAAAGCTGCAAAGGGAATAAATCCTAAGAGTTCTCACCACAAAATTTTGTATCTATATGAGATGGTGGACGTTCACTAAAATTTACTGTGGTAATCACTTCATGATGTATATAAGTCAAATCATTATGCTGTATAACTTAAAAAGTATATAATGTAGTATATCAATTATATCTTAATAAAACTGGAAAAAATAAACATGTGTATGTTTAAATACATATATATGGCATTCTTTTAGAAAAACTGCATGCTATGAATTTTCCATTATGAGACTAGATAGACTTTCCTTCTAAAAACTATAGGAAGATATAGCTTTCATCCTTATAAGACTTCACAAACTGATTTGGGGATGAAATATCCATAGATTCTACTTTGGACTCTACTTCATCTTTGCAACTCACTGTCCCTTTACCTCATTCAACTACTAGTCTCTTTTAAATCACCTGTATTTATCTCAGAAAGAGACTGAGGCTTGAAAATGAGTATAAGCATAGAATGGAGATAAAGCTAGAACTCTATTAGACCTGGACCAGTACACAGTTTTGAATTAACCAGGAAAGCATAACATGCCTGTTTACTATAAAGTGGAATCAACCATCTGCTGGCTGTTGTAAGGCACAAGAGTGAAGCATCAACATCCAACACTTTGATCTTTTCTTTCCAAGATTTCTATTTCCTTCCTTCCTCTCCACTACCTCTACTCCTATGCACTCATAGCTTCATACTTGAAACATCACAATAGCCTCTTAGCTGACCTAACTCCGGTTTCTCCATCCTGCTGCCAGGCAATCTCCCTAAAATACAATTTCATTCAATTTAAATATTTCTATATGTGAGTCTCTGGGGGGCTTCCGCCAATACAGGAGACACAAGAGACTGGGGTTCGATCCCTGAGTTGGGAAGATCTGGAGTTAGCAAATGGCAACACGTTACAGGATTCTTGCCTGGAAAATGCCATGGACAAGGGAGTCTAGCAGGCTATAGTCCATGGGGTTGCAAAGAGTCAGATACAACTTAGCGACTACACACACAAACATATGTGAGTCTCTACCCTCAAAGAATTCATCATCTAGTAGAAAAGACATACATTTCATGACCTCTTTCTCTAAAATTCTCATCAGTACAATCATTTTGAAGAACAATTCATCAGTATTTAGTCAAGCTGAAGAAGCACCTACCCACTGAGTCAGGGATTCCACTGCTAGGAAGCTAGCCTATTTCCTTGTATACTCTACAGTATGTGTACAAAGAGAGCAACATATGAGAATGTGTATAGAAATACTTTTTGTAATAGAAGAAAAGTAAAGAAACTACAAGTGATTTAAGTATCAACAGAAAAATATTTTTAAAGTTTTTATTACAAAAATTTTCAAATATAGGAAAGTATATGTATATATATATATATGTGTGTGTATGTGTGTGTGTATGTACACAAACACACCTACACATATGCCCATCACCCACCTTTTAAATTAAAAGTTGGCCATCTTGCTTCATCCTGCTCCCTTCTAAAAACAAATGTACTTTAAAGCTGACAAACTCTACATTGTTATTACAATGTAGAGTTACAATGTTGTTGGAGGTTGTTACACCTCTAAATTAGTTTTGGTGATGGTTTAGTGGCTAAGTCTGTCTAACTCTTGGCAATCCCATGGACTGTAGCCTGCCAGATTCCTCTGTCCATGGGATAGATTTTCCAGGCAAGAATACTAGTGTGGGCTGCCATTTCCTTCTCCAAAATTAGTTTTATTCTAAGTAAATTCATGCATCTCCATGTTCACTGCAGCATTATTCACAACAGCTGGGACATGGAAGCAAACTAAATATCCATCAGCAGAAAGGATAACGATATTGTGTATGTGTCAAGTTTTAACATGTTACTTCAAGACCATCCAGAACTCTGTGGATTTGCTTTGGCTCCATGTGAACATTCAATTACCAGTGAACCTTTTGACTAACACTTTTACCATCCATTAATGATCCTGGCCCAAGTCAATTATTCCGTAACAGGTTGTAACAAATTGTGATTTCCCATTCTATAATTCTTTCTATATTTATTATCTGACATTCCTCATTAACTATAATATAGTTTCTACTAAAAAGGCACTTCAAATGTTTACTGATTTTCAGAGTAAAGAACAGGTATAAACGCCATTTCCATTTATTCTGGGTTTTTTTTTGTTTGTTTGTTTCTATACATTACTCTCCTTATTCTTATTTCAATCTGTCTCAATTTTGGCCAAGGGCTTCTTCAGGTTGGCTTTTGTGTCTGTGAAAGTTTTTCCACTTCTGGCAAAACATGTTCCAGCTGCACTATGTATGTTTCCTGCCACAATCCTGGCATCGGTCATTTCTTGAGAAGCTCTGGATCCTAAGTAGAAGTATTTAAAGACCAAAACTGGAGCAAGAGCAGTACTCATTTTTACCAAAGGGGCTCACTTTTTCTAGGTCTTTTCAATGGACAGAGCTAAGAAAGAAATATATATTTAGGTAGAATTAAGAAATAAATATTTTAAATCATAAATTCATACTGACATTTATATTCAACTTAATGTCAAGTTTTTTTGCTTCGTTTCTTTGAGTAGTACGCTAGTATCTCTATTGCCTCCTAATATACAAACATAAAGGGCTTCCCAGGTGGCTCAGCAGTAAAGAATCTGCCTGCCAATACAGGAACCACAGGCTCAGTCCTTGGGTCAGGAAGATCCCCTGGAGAAGGAAATGGCAACCCACTACAATATTCTTGCCAGGATAATCCATGGACAGAGTAACCTGGCAGGTAATAGTCCATGGAGTCACAAGGCAGACACCACTGAAGCAACTGAGCAGGCAAACACATAAGCATAAAGCTTATGGATTTTACATTACAATATACATCAAATGCTGTCAAAATAAAAATATCAATAATTCCTAGGCATACATCCAGAGAAAACAATGATGTGAAACACTACACACATGATAGATTACTTAGTCATAAAAAAGGGATGAAATAATGCCATATGCAACAACATGGATGGACCCAGATATTATATAGAGTGAAGTAAGTCAGACAGAAAAAGACAAATATCATGTGATATCACTTATATGTGGAATCTGAAAAAAAAAAAAGGTATAAATCTAATTGTTTTACTGCAGTACTCAGCTATGTGAAAATACTATTTTAAATTTTAAAAAATGAGTAACCTTTTACTCTGTAGCAATCAAGTCAAAATTTCAACCTACAGTTTCAGTTCGTGTATCAACTATTTCAACCTCATACATTCATTTCATATAGTTTTCTAACCTCCCACTTAATAACCTCCAACAGTCATCAGAATCTAATAGCTCTTCCTCATTCCATACAAGCCCACCTTATACCAGACCTCATATTTCCCATTTGCAATGGTCACAACCCTTTTCTCCAAATCCCAGATTTCAACCAACCCATTTCTAACATTCCTCTTCCCCAATAAGCTTTTTCTTAAATGAGCTAACTCCTCAACAATTCTATCTTTCCATTTTTATCAGCAATTTATGCCATAATCTGTACACTTCCTCTTCGTTCATTAAACAAACGTTTACTTAGCACAAACTATCTTCCAACAGAAAGGCAAACAAAAACAGACAAGTCCCTAACCCCACAGAGCTTCTGTAGTAAAGGGAGAGTCTCAGTTCAGTTCAGTCGCTCAGTCATGTCCGACTCTTTGTGACCCCATGAATCGCAGCATGCCAGGCCTCCCTGTCCATCAACAACTCCCAGAGTTCACTCAGACTCACGTCCATCGAGTTGGTGATGCCATCCAGCCATCTCATCCTCGGTCGTCCCCTTCTCCTCCTGCCCCCAATCCCTCCGAGCATCAGAGTCTTTTCCAATGAGTCAACTCTTCGCATGAGGTGGCCAAAGTACTGGAGTTTCAGCTTCAGCATCAATCCTTCCAAAGAAATCCCAGAGCTGATCTCCTTCAGAATGGACTGGTTGGATCTCATTGTAGTCCAAGAACTCTCAAGAGTTTTCTCCAACACCACAGTTCAAAAGTATCAATTCTTTGACGCTCAGCTTTCTTCACAGTCCAACTCTCACATCCATACATGACCACANAGGGTCGCAAAGAGTCGGATGCGACTGAGCGACTAAACTGAAGCCCTAGATGGGCTTCCCAGGTGGCTCAGTTGTAAATAATCTGCCTGTCAAGCAGGAGATGCGAGTTCAGTCCCTGGGTCAGGAAGATCCTTTGGAGAAGAAAATGCAACCTACTCCAGTATTCTTGCCTGGGAAATTCCATGGACAGAGGAGCAAGGCAAGCTATGGTCCATGGCATCATAAAAGAGTTAGATAGGACTTATTTACTAAACAACAACAACAAGCCCTAGGCAGCAAGGTAGATGGGTAGCATACCAAAAAGTCACCATTGCCACCATTAATTCACCCATCACACACAAGTCACTGTGCTAGGGTCAAGAGAGGGACAGGCCATGGAGCAATAGACTAATATGGAGCTGAGGAGGTCTGCTAATAGCTTGAACAGGAGCTAGTGTGTCATAAATGTCATGTCCATGTTTCAGGAAATAAAGGATATGGCAACTGAGAAGAGGAGGATGTCACTTCTGGCTAAATGATAAGGGAAGATTTCATCAAAGAGATGACATCCGAGCTGATCCTCGAAGAAGGGATGAGATTAGCAGGCAGAATTGGCAGAGCCTAGCAAAGACAGAGGCAAGGAAATCCAAATTTGTTGGGAGATTGTGAGAAAAGATATATGAAGGTAAATGACAGAAAGGCTTAGTAAAGCGGGTTCAGTTCAGTTCAGTCACTCAGTCGTGTCCGACTATTTGCGACCCCATGAATCGCAGCACGCCAGGCCTNTTTTCCTATTTGAAACCAGTCTGTTGTTCCATGTCCAGTTCTAACTGTTGCTTCCTGACCTGCATACAGATTTCTCAAGAGGCAGGTCAGGTGGTCTTGTATTCCCATCTCTCTCAGAATTTTCTACAGTTTATTGTGATCCACATAGTCAAAGGCTTTGACATAGTCAATAAAGCAGAGATAGATGTGTTTCTGGAACTCTCTTGCTTTTCCACGATCCAGCAAATGTTGGCAATTTGATCTCTGGTTCCTCTGCCTTTTCTAAAACCAGCTTGAACATCAGGAAGTTCACAGTTCACGTATTGCTGAAGCCTGGCTTGGAGAATTTTGAGCGTTACTTTACTAGTGTGTGAGATGAGCGCCATTGTGTGGTAGTTTGAGCATTCTTTGGCATTGCCTAGGAAGAGCCTAGCAATTAATTAATCAATCAACCAGTTAAAGTAGTAGTGATAACTGCTATGAAGAAAATATAAGGCAGGGTAAGAAAATGGAGAGTACTGGATTAGGGACAGAGAACTGCCATTTAAGAAAAGTCTAAGGACAGGCCTCCTTGAGGAGGTGAAATGTGAGTAGAGACACAAATGAAGGAAGAGGCAAAGCAAGGAAGGATCCCAGAGAAAAGCACCATGATGGATATAACAATCTTTTAGCTGCTCAACATCTAGGGAATTCTCATCAGTCTTGAAAGGCAGAAACCTCCACCTATTACTGAAGCTAGATAACTGCTTTCCCAGCTTTCCTTGCAACTGGGATACAGTCATAGGATTTCCTCTCCAAAAGAGAAGTATCTAAGCTGGAATTTAACTTACATGATAGTGCCATTAAAAAAGCAGGAAGTACATAGACTCCATTATGACAAGAGCGGCAGCAGATTCCAATGACAGTAACGACAGCAGTTTCTTTCTGTGATGTATTCCTTTCCTATGAAATTCACCAGAGGTGGTTTCTGGTGCTTAAAGCTAAGAATTCTGACTGTTCCTGATGATCCAGAGAGAAGCCAAGCACTGGGTTAGCCAAAAAGTTCGCTCGAGTTTTTCTATAACATGTTACATGAAAGCCCAAATAACCTTTTTAGCCAACCCAATATAAGAGCCCTGAGATAAAAGTAGAAGAGTAGGATATGCAATCACAAAGGTGTGAATGGGCCACTTCATATAGGGCCTTATAGGCACTACTAAGGAGTCTGGATTATATTCAGTTTACTAGGAAGATGTTAGAATGTTTTAAACTTAAGGGTTGTGATGTGACTGAATTAGTTTTTTAAAAAACTACACATGTACAGATGTGAGAGTTGGACCATAAAGAACGGTGAGAGTCAAAGAATTCAAACTGTGGTGCTGGAGAAGACTCCTGAGAGACCCTTGGAGAGCAAGGAGATGAAACCAGTCAATCCTAATGGAAATCAACCCTGGATATTCATTGGAAGGATTCATGCTGAAGCTCCAATGCTTTGGCACCTGACTGATGCAAAGACCCAACTCACTGGAAAAGACACTGATGGCTGGGAAAGACTGAGGGCAGGAGGAGAAGGGGTCAACAGAGAAGGAAGATGGTTGGATGGCATCATCAACTCAATGCACATGAGTCTGAGCAAACTCCAGGAGATAGTCAAGTACAGGGAAGCCTGGCGTGTTGCAGTTCATAGGGTCACAAAGAGACACGACTGAGTGACTGAACAACAACAACTCATGTTATTATGTGGATAATACNGTTGCCTTCTCCGGGGTTCATTCTACCTGACGTATATACTTTAGGACTGCACTAATAAGGTGCATGTAACCATTTAAATTAGTGAAAATTTTAGTTCCTCAATCACACTAGCCACATTTCAAGAGTTCACCAGTCCTATGTAACTTATAACTACAATACTGAACAGCACAATGAATATTTCTATCATCACAAAAACTTCTACTGAAGCTGGTTTAAACTCTTTAATCAATGTTGATAACAATATGTTTTTGTTTAAAATATCTTTATTTCCACCATCATTCTTCAAAGATATTTTCACTGAGCATAAAATTCTAGGTTGATAGGCTTTTTCCTTTTTTTATTTCATATTGCAGATATTATTTCACTATCTTTTGATTTATATTGTTGAGAAGTTATCTGTTAGCCTAATTCTTGCTACTTCAATGGTTATCTTTTCCTGCAGCTACTTTTTAAATTTGTCTTAATGTCATTGGTTTTCATTATGATGAAATTTCATTATGATGTTGAATTCAAGATGGCAGTGCAGAAGGACATGCGCTCATCTTCTGCAAGAACTCCAAAATTACAACTCTCTGCTGAACAACCATCAAAAGGAGAATGTTGGATCCCACCAAAAAAAGATATCCCACTTCCAAGGGCAAAGGAGAAGCCCCAGGAGGACAGTAGGAGGGGCAAAGTCACATTTAGAATCAAACCCCATACCCGCCAGAGACGCTTGGAGGGCTCAAACAAACCTAGTGTGCACCAGGAGTCAAAGACCCCAGAGAATGAGCCAGAACTGTGTTTGAGCATCTCCTGTGGAGGTATGGGTCAGCAGTGGAGTGCCACAGGAGCACGGGCTCTGGGTCCAGCAGACCTGGGTATGGCATAAGCCCTCGGAAGAGGTCACTATTAACCCTACCACAGAGATGCCAGAACTTACATAGGACTGAGGAACCAGACTCTTGAAGGGCACAAACAAAACCTTGTGCACACCAGGACCCAGGAGAATGGAGCAGTGACCCCACAAGAGACTGACCCAGACTTGCCCATGAGTGTCCAGGAGTCTCCGGCGGAGGCATGGGTCAGCATGGGTCGGAGGCACTGAGTGCATACATGGGATCTTTTGAATGAGACTGCCATTATCTTCATTACCTCAACCACAGTTTGGTGTCAGGACAAACAACAGGGAGGGAACATAGCCCCTCCCATCAACAGAAAATTGGATTAAAGATTTACTGAGCATGGCCATCAAAGCAAGACCCAGATTCCCCCAGAGCCTGTCCCTCCCACCAGAATGCTTCCACCAGCCTCTTATCCTTATCCATCAGAGGGCAGAGAGAAAGAAAACCACAATCACAGAAAACTACTCAAACTGATACATGGACCACAGCCTTTTCTAACTCAGTGAAACCGTGAGCCATGCTGTGTAGGTCCACCCAAGACAGACAGGTCATGGTGGAGAGTTCTGATGAAATGTCATCCACTGGAGAAGGGAATGGCAAACTACTTCAGTAATCTTACCTTGAGAACCCCATGAACAGCATGAAAAGACAAAAAGATAGGACAGTGAAAGATGAAATCCCCATGCCATTAGAGATGAGTGGAGAAATAATTCCAGAAACGAAAAGATGGAGCCAAAGCAAAAACACCACCCAGTTGTGGATGTGACTGGGGATGGAAGTAAAGTCCAGTGCTGTAAAGAACAGTATTGCATAGGAATCTGGAATCTTAGGTCCCTGAATCAAGGTAAATTAGAAGTGGTCAAAAGGAGATGGCAAGAGTGAACATCGACATTTTAGGAATCAGCGAAATAAAGTGGACTGGAATGGGTGAATTTAACTCAGATGACCATTGTATCTACTACTGCAGGCAAGAATCCCTTAGAAGAAATGGAGTAGCCATAGTCAACAAGAGAGTCTGAAATGCAGTACTTGGATGCAATCTCAAAAACAATAGAATGATCTCTGTTCGTTTCCAAGGCAAATCATTCAACATCACAGTAATCCAAGTCTATGCCCCAACCAGTAATGCTCAAGAAGCTAAAGTTGAATGGTACTGTGAAGACCTACAAGACCTTCTAGAACGAACACTCAAAAAATGATGTCCTTTTCTCTACAGGGGACTGGAATGCAAAAGTAGGAAATCAAGAGATACCTGGATTAACAGGTAAATTGGGCCTTGGAATACAAAATGAAGCAGTGTAAAGGCAAACAGTTTTGTCAAGAGAACACACTGGTCATAGCAAACACCCTCTTCCAAAAACACAAGAGAAGACTCTACACATGGACATCGCCAGATGGTCAGTACCAAAATCAGACTGATTATATTCTTTGCAGCCAAAAATGGAGACGCTCCATACAGTCAGCAAAAATAAGACCAGGAGCTGACTGTGGCTCAGATCATTAACTTCTTATTGCCAAATTCAGACTGAAATTGAAGAAAAGTAGGGAAAACCAACAGATCATTCAGGTATGACCTAAATCAAATCCCTTACAATTATACAGTGGAACTGATAAATAGATTCAAAGGATTAGCTCTAATAGAGCACCTGAAGAACTATGGATGGAGATTCTGGACACTGTACAGGAGGCAGCGATCAAGGGCATACCCAAAAAAAACAAATGCAAAAAGACAAAATGGTTGTCTGAGGAGGTCTTACCAACAGCTGAGAAAAGAAGAGAAGCTAAAGGCAAAGAAGATAAGGAAAGATATACCCATCTGAATGCAGAGTTCCAAAGAATAGCAAGGAGAGATAAGAAAGCCTTCCTCAGTGATCAGTGCAAAGAAATAGAGGAAAACAATAGAATGGGGGGAAAAAAAAAAAAACTAGAGATGTCTTCAAGAAAATTAGAGATACCAAAGGAACATTTCATGCAAAGATGCACACAATAAAGGACAGAAATGGTATGGACCTAAAAGAAGATATTAAGAAGAGGTGGCAAGAATACACAGAAGAATTGTACAAACAGATCTTCATGACCCAGATAACCACGATGGTGTGATCACTCACCTAGAGCCAGATATCCTGGAATGCGGTCAAGTGGACCTGAAGAGGTATCACTACAAACAAAGCTAGTGGAGGTGATGGAATTCCAGTTCAGCTGTTTCAAATCCTGAAAGATGATGCTGTGAAAGTGTTGCACTCAATATGCCAGCAAATTAAAAAAAACAGCAATGGCCACAGAACTGGAAAAGGTCAGTTTTCATTCCAATTCCAAAGAAAGACAATGCCAAAGAATGTTCAAACTACCACACAATTGCACTCAATTCACATGCTAGCAAAGTAATGCTCAAAATTCTCCAACCCGCCTTCAACTTTCAGTGATGTTCAAGGTGGATCTACAAAAGGCAGAGGAACCAGAGATCAAATTGCCAACATCTGTTGGATCATAGAAAAAGCAAGAGAGTTCCAGAAAATCATCTACTTCTGCTTTATTGACTATACCAAAGCCTTTGACTGTGTAGATCACAACAAACTGTGGAAAATTCTTCAAGAGATGGGAATACCAGACCACCTGACCTGCCTCCTGAGAAACCTGTATGCAGGTCAAGAAGCAAGTTAGAACTGGACATGGTTCCAAACAGGAAAAGGAGTACATCAATGCTGTATACTGCACCCTGATGTTAAACTTATATGCAGAGTACATCATGAGAAATGTTGGGCTGGATGAAGAAGAAGCTGGAATCAAGATTGCTGGGAAAAATATCAATAGCCTCAGAAATGCAGATAACACCACCCTTAAGGCAGAAAGCAAAGAAGAACTAAAGAGTCTCTTGATGAAAGTGAAAGAGGAGAGTGAAANCTGGATGAAGAAGAAGCTGGAATCAAGATTGCTGGGAAAAATATCAATAGCCTCAGAAATGCAGATAACACCACCCTTAAGGCAGAAAGCAAAGAAGAACTAAAGAGTCTCTTGATGAAAGTGAAAGAGGAGAGTGAAAAAGTTGGCTTAAAGCTCAACATTCAGAAAAGATCATGTCATCTGGTCCCATCACTTCATGGCCAATAGATGGGGAAACAATGGAAACAGTGAGACTCTATTTTGGGAGGCTCCAAAATCACTGCAGATGGTGACTGCAGCCATGAAATTAAGACACTTGCTCCTTGGAAGGAAAGCTATGATCAACCTAGACAGCATATTAAAATGCAGAGACATTACTTTGTCAACAAAGGTCTGTCTAGTCAAAGCTATGCTTTTTCCAGTAGTCATCTATGGTTGTGAGAGTTGGACTATAAAGAAAGCTGAATGCCGAAGAATTCACACTTTTGAACTGTGGTGTTGGAAAAGACTCGAGAGTCCTTTGGACTGCAAGGAAATCCAACCAGTCTACCCTAAAGAACATCAGTCCTGAATATTCATTGGAAGGACTGATGCTGAAGCTGAAACACCAATACTTTGGCCACTTGATGCGAAAAACTCACTAGAAAGGACCCTGATGCTCGGAAAGATTGAAGGCGGGAGGGGAAGGGGCCAACAGAGGATGAGATGGTCAAATGGCATTACTGACTCGATGGACATGAGTTTGAGTAAGCTACGGGAGTTGGTGATGGACAGGAAAGCCTGGCATGCTGCAGTCCATGGGGTCGCAAAGTCGGACATGACTGAGTAACTGAACTGAACTGAACTGAGGTATGATTTATTTTCACCGTAATATGGATTCATTGGGATTCTTGATTCTTAAGTTTGGTATCTTTCATTGTTTCTGGAAAACATCAGTAATCAACTCTCTAAATGACCTATTTTTCTTTTTTCTCTTCTTCTGGAATTCCAATTAAGACTTTCTCACACTATCCTCCATATCTCTATATTTTCCATCATTCTATCTTTTCTACCTTGAAGCTACATCTTGGATAATGCTGTCTGATCTATATTCTAGTTCAAAAATTTTCCTGATGGGTCTGCTGCTACTGCTAAGTCGCTTCAGTCATGTCCGACGAGCTCCCCCGTCCCTGGGATTCTCCAGGCAAGAACACTGGATTGGGTTGCCATTGCCTTCCCCAATGCATGAAAGTGAAAAGTGAAAGTGAAGTCGCTCAGTCGTGTCCAACTCTTAGCGACCTCATGGACTGCAGCCTACCAGGCTCCTCCGTCCATAGGATTTTCCAGGCAAGAGTACTGGAGTGGGGTGCCACTGCCCTCTCCCCCTGATGGGTCTAACCTGCTGCAAACTGCACCATTAAGTTTTTAATTCATTTACTATATTTATTTCCAGTAGTTGTATTTGTTATTTTCAAATCTACAATGACATTTTTTTTCTGCTTCCTCTCTTCAGATGTGTTATTTCTGTGAACACACTAATTATGGTTGTTTAACCTGTATTTTCTAATTCTAATATATGATGCCTATGACAATTTTTTTCTGCTGTCTCTCGTTTCCACTGGTTCTTGCTCATGTTTGTCTGCGTGTACGGTTGGTTATCTTTGACTATGTGCCTGTCAGTGTCCTTCAAGAATTATTTCGGGGAAGCCTAACATGAAGGAACATTACTCAAAGGAACATTTCTATCTGCTTCTGCAAAACACCAAAGGGTTAATACCAGTCAGGGACCAATCCAAATTAAGTTATAAATTAAGGTGCCCTTACCTCACTAGGCTGGGGCCACAATTTTATAGTTTTTATTCTCCTGTTCTGCTCAGTACCAAGACAACTTGCCCTGAAGTCCTTTGATATTTGACTGGGGAGTAGGCAATGGATGAAAGAGGGTCAGGGATTTGCTCTGGTTCATCCTTCCCTCTCAGAAGTAGACATACAGGTTCAAGCCTAACAAGGACAGATCTCTTATGACTCTTACATAGGTAAGCGCTGAGTGTTTGATTTCTGTCCATCTCATCCCACAAGGAAATGGAAACCCTAAATTTCTTGATATCAGTGAATACACTCAGGGGAAAAGTGGCTTCAGTTCTCTAGCTATTTTGCTAACCTCCCTTGGTTTAGGCTTTCTTCTAGAATCTGACTTACTAGATTCCATTATCTCCCCAGTTCTTCAAAGCTCTTAAGGTAGTGCTTTACATGTCGTATGCAGCATTTTCAGTTGTTCCTAAAAAGAGGGCTGGTTTAAATAATCTATCCCACCATTACCCAGATGCCAAGATACATTTCAAAGTTTACACATCTTCCTAATGTTGTGTTAGTGTTCAGTGTGTCCGACTCTTTGGGATACCATGGACCATGGACCACCACGCTCCTCTGTCCATGGAATTCTCCAGGCAAGTATATTGGAGTGGGTTGCCATTTCCTTCTCCACTTCCTGATCTATCAGAGGTCAATATACAAGAAAAAAAAAAGAGGAGTCAAAGATAACAACTAAGCTTTTAGCCTGAACAACTTGGTGAAAAATAGGATTATTTACTGAAATAAAGGTGTCAAAGTGGGATAGGGTGGGTCAGATGTGATGGAGGTTGGCCACAGACTGTTAAGTTTGAGATGCTTTAGGTGGATTTTAAGTTTCTTATGGGTAGAGACAAGACTTTATTTCAGTGTCATTTGAATGCATAACTACTTTTGAATAGTGCAATATACAAAGTGGTTATTTAACTAGGCAAGAGTTTCTCCATATTTAGCAGCAACCCTACTCTCCACCCTAAGATACCAGTAGCAACCCCCCAACTGTTTCACAACATCAGAAAATTTCTCTAGCTTTTGCAAAACCACTCCGATTGAGACCCAGTAATTAAATGCTTCTTCAAGTTAATTTCTATACACTATGCTATCACCATTCTTTCCACCACTGTCTACTCAACTGCACACAAAGATATATAAGAGGTAAGAGTCAATCCAAGTCAAAACTGTAGCCAAGCCCAATTCAGCATTTCTCAAATTGGGTTTCCCAAAGCTCCAAAGGTCTGCACTACTGAGAAAAACAGGGAGTGAAGGGGTAAGTAGTACAGGTTGGAGGCTACCAAACAGTTTCACCCTCACTCAAACAAGACCATCTCTGGGGACTCCCCTGGAAGTCTAGTGGTTAAGACTCTATGCTTACTGCAGGGGACAAGGATTCAATCCCTGGTTGGGGAATTAAGATCTTGCATGCCAGATCCCACATGTCACATGCAGTAAAAAAAAAAAAAACAACACTCCAACTGTTACATGATCCTATATAACATTATATTTTAAAAAGAAAACTACTGCCAGTATAACATCTTCTCATCAGATATAAAATGGTTAAAATTTTAAAGCTCAAGCAAGAATTACTTAACAGCTCTTTTTTATTGCTATTCCACACCCAAATCCTTGTTAACAAAAACCCAGAAAAGAACTACTAATACATTTGCAAGTCCTGGCATGGTATGTGATTTATCTATGCTCCCCTTTTATTTTTTTGACAGTAGCCAAAGAGAAATCAAGTAAAACTCATATGGATAAATCAGGGCCTCCAAAATCAGATTCTGAACTATAACTCATCCAAGAAAGTTTAAATCCAAAATTATACAGCAAGTTTGTTCTAAGCAGCACTCATGCATTTCATGACTCCTTTCCTCCATTAGGTTAAAACCTCTTATCTTACACAGTTACTCCTCAATGCACCATATAAAAAAAAAAAAAATTGTATGCTCTATTACAAACTTCCCTAACTCAGTTTTAATATTGTTTTAAATATTACAATACAATTTCAACTACCCTAAAGATCACTTCTTGATTCCAGCTTGTGCTTTATCCAGCCCAGCATTTCTCATGATGTACTCTGCATATAAGTTAAATAAGCAGGATGACAATATACAGCCTTGACATACTCCTTTTCCTATTCGGAACCAGTCTGTTGTTCCATATCTAGTTCTAACTGTTGCTTCCTGACCTGCATACAGATTTCTCAAAAGGCAGGTCAGGCGGTCTGGTATTCCCACTTCTTGTTTAACTTATATGCAGAGTACATCATGAGAAACTTATTTAACTTCTATGCAGTACATCATGAGAAACACTGGGCTGGATGAAGCAGAAACTGGAATCAAGATTGCTGAAAGAAATATAAATAACCTCAGATATGCAGATGACGCCACTCATGGCAGAAAGTGAAGAAGAACTAAAGAGCCTCTTGATGAAAGTGAAAGAGGAGAGTGAAAAAGTTGGCTTAAAGCTCAACATTCAGAAAACTAAGATCATGGCATCTGGTCCCATCACTTCACGGCAAATAGGTGGGGAAACAGTGGCTGACTTTATTTTGGGGAGCTCCAAAGTCACTGCAGATGGTGGCCACAGCCATGAAATTAGAAGACACTTACTCCTTGGAAGGAAAGTTATGACCAACCTAGACAGCATATTAAAAAGCAGAGATATTACTTTGCCAAGAAAGGTCCATCTAGTCAAAGCTTTGGTTTTTCCAGTAGTCATCTATGGATGTGAGAGTTGGACTATAAAGAAAGCTGAGCACAAAAGAATTGATGCTTTGAACTGTGGTGTTGAAGACTCTTGAGAGTCCCTTGGACTGCAAGCAGATCCAACCAGTCCATCCTAAAGGAGATCAGACTTGAGTGTTCACTGGAAAGGCTGATGCTGAAGCTGAAACTCCAATACTTTGGCCACCTGATGCGAAGAGCTGACTCACTGGAAAAGACCCTGATGCTGGGAAAGATTGAAGGCAGGAGGAGAAGGAGATGACGGAGAATGAGATGGTTGGATGGCATCATCAACTCAACAGACATGAGTCTGCGTAAACTCTGGGAGTTGGTGAAACAGGGAGGCCTGGCATGCTGCGGTTCATGGAGTCACAAAGAGTTGGACATGACCGCTGAACTGAAAGATCACTTTCTTATTAAAAAGTTCTTTTTATTGCTTTTAATTTCAGGCATCAAAAGATATAATTAAATTGGAACTATGCCAATAAATTTCCTATTTCCCATATAAGCTATCAGATATACATTCTCTATTGCTCCGTCTACATTTTACCTGTGCATACCAATGTCCCTATTTGACTGTAAAATTATGACATCACTACAAAGCTGTTTTCAAAAAAAACATAAATGTCTGTAATCAAAGGATAAAAAAATGTTTATTGATGACTATTTACTATTCATGTTTAAGACAACCTCGAGTTCTATATCTAAAGAACATAAATTATACAAACACACACATACACACAGGGTATGTATGGTGTGGCTCAGTGGTAAAGAATTCACCTGCCAATGCAGGAGCCTCAGGAGATGTGGGTTCGATCCTCGGGTCAGGAAGATATCCTGAAGGAGAAAACCACAACCCACTCCAGTATTCTTGCTGGAATAATACCCTGAACAGAGGAGTCTGGTGGGCTACGGTCCCTGGGGTCACAGAGAGTGAAACACACCTGAGTGACTAAGCAGCCACACACATACACACACAAAATTACAGAAGAGTAAAAGCACTCATCAACTGGCCTGACCAGAACTTCTCATGCACGTGCAAAAACCCAGTCTTCCTCTTGCACCACTGGTAACACTATCACCCTCTTTTCCTCCCAAACTAGAGAATCTGCGAGCTATCCTCAACTCCTCCCTCTCCCTCTTGTCTCTACATACAGCAGATCATCAAGTCTTATAGGGGCTACTTTATTTCTTCTTTGCTCTTCTGTTTTCAATAGTTCAAAAATTCAAAACATAGAAATGTATACATTGAAGTCTCAATAGAAACATTTATGCTATTCCCGTCTTCTCCCCAGACACAATTATTCACCTTTACTAGTTTGATGGATATCCTTCCAATATTTCTAGTTACCAAATGATTGCATTACTATATACACTTTCTGCACTTGCTTTTCTTAATGCATCCTGAAGATCCTTTCCTATTAGTTCAGAGAGCTTCCTCATTTTCTGTAAAGCTGCTTAGTATGCTGTTGTATGGGTGTTGTATGGATACATCTCAGTTTACTGTAGGTGGACTTTATTGCTATAATAAACTACACTGCAATTAATAACTTTGTAAATGCATCATTTCATTTCATAGAACTGTAAGATAAATTCCCTGAAGTTGGGCTGCTGGGACAGGGATAAATGCAACTGTAATTATGATAGATACCAAACTGCCTTCAAGTCATTTATTTTTTTAGTTTTCTTCTCTTTTTACAAGTCATTTTAAAACTAGTCCTTTACTCCCCGTTCTCTTTAACACTGCATTCTTGTGTCTGTATTCATCCATTCACCCAGTTTTACTCTTCATTACATTCATTACCACCTGACATTTGTTTACTGTGCCCTCTCTCCCCCAACACTGAATGTCAGCTCCAAGAAAACAGAGACTTTGTCTTCTGTTTTGTTCATTACTGAAACACCAGAGATTGGAACTGTGCCTGGCACAGAGTACTGTTAGGCTGAAGAGGCTTTGACCAGCCAGGAAAAGGAAAAGGAAGAACACATGGAGTCAAGCCTAAGCATGGCATCCTATAGAGTAAATACTATCTTGGTGATGTTAAAAAGTCAAGAATAAGGCTAAAGAAGCAAGGTGTAAAACAGAAAGACCTGAAAGCCAGAAAGCAGAGTTTGGACTTTATCCTGTAGACAATTGAGAGTCATTCTATGTTTTGAGCAAACGATGATCCATTCAAACATTTATTCAGCACAAGTTCAATTCACTTTGCTTGGCACAGTGGAGAGTGCAAAGGTCAACAGTACATGTTCTCTCTTCAGGCTGCTTAGGTTTAGCAGCAATGGGCTCAAAAAATTTTTTAGGAAAATGATTCTGGCAGCCATATGCAAGATGGATTGGTAGTCCAGTGGCTGACTGCAGGCTCCCAATGCAGGAGGCCTGGGTTCAATCCTGATTAGGGTACTAGATCCCACATGCCACAACTGAGACTCAGTGCAGCCAAATAATTAAGTAAATATTTTTAAATAAATAAATAAAGTTAGAAAGGGCAAATAATAGGCAATGCAGAATTCCAAAACTAGAGATCCAGGAAAAATTAACCTAAAGAACAATGCTGGATATTGATGGAATAATGATGGATATAAGAAATAAAGGAGAAACATAGCACAGACGACTTCAAGATTTAAGCATTATGATGATAAAACAAAGAAAAATAAAGTAGATGGAAGTTGGGTAATAATAAACCAAAAAGAGAATGAAATTCCTTGAGCCTCTCAAAGGAAATACTTGGTAAACCAACTGGAGATACCAACCTGGGGAGTACCCTTATGGGTCATCAACATATAAAACACCCATGAAGAAGAGACAAAAAGAAGTGAGCACAGAGCCAAGTACTGAGAGGAATGACAGTGGCAAGAGGATCATGAAATAACAGAAACTCACAGATGAAGCGACGAGAAAAGGAAAATCAAGATGGCACACAAGACGAAAGGCAAGGACGGGAAAGGTTACACAGCCTAAGTGGGAGTCCACAGTAACACATACACACTGACTGAATAAAACCAGGATGAAACCAGTATCATTGGGAAGGATGTCCCTGGAAGCAACAGTCTGAATATGTCACGTTCACATGTAATGTCATTACAAAATTGCAATAATTTAGGGAAGAAGTAGTGAAAGAGCTGAGGGCAGCAATATTTTAACTGTCTTAAAATTTTTGAAATAAAGAAATGAGGAGAATAGCTAAAAAGAAGAGCAGTGAATAGTCGTTTCTTTTCCTCCTAAAACATAGAAGTCTGTATACACTGCAATATTTGGAGGTAAGGAGAAATCCCTGCAGTTAACGATCAAAGTGAACAAAGAAAAGTTAAGTATGGCAGCAAGATTCCTAGAAAAGCAAGATTCCTCTTCTATTCGGTTTACAAAATAAGGTGACTGGATAGATCTGTCATGGTGACAACATGCAAGCTTGCATTCTATACTCTTTTTCAATTAAGTATAAGTCAATGGTATCTCTTGAGAGAGAAGAAGATACGAAACAACAGCAAAATATCAGATTAATAAAATGACTGCTAAGTAGTAAGGGTCTATTGGATTTGTACGGCATAAATTTATAATGGCCAAGAAATTTTCATAATTACCTACCTTCCCCCACAAATACACTGCGATCTCTGAGGAAAAACAGGAACTGGATAGGTAGGAAGATTTGACAACAGGAGTCCAGTAAAATATTAAAGGAGTGACTGATGTCAAGTTCAGGCTATATATAATGCATACAGGACTAAACTAAGGGAGAGAAACTAAGGGTCCCTATGAACAGAATAGATAACAGAGCATAGGTGGAATAACTGCAAAGATCCAAAGTTCAGACAAGCCAGTTAGGATCTAAGAAATTTTTTAGATCATTCACTTATACAGTATACTGTTTGCTACATCTAAAAATTTGTGTGTCTCCCCAACCCTCAATTTTATGTTGAACTCCTAATGCCCAAAGTGATGGTATTAGGAAGGAGTCTTTGGAAGGTGTAGTCAGATCATGAATGAGATAAATGTCCTCATAAAAAGAGACCTGAGAAGGGTCCCTTTGCACCTTCCACCATAAAAGGATACAACCGAGAAGTCTGCAATCTGAAAGAGGGCCCTTACCAGAGCCCAATGATGTAGCACCTTGATCTCAGACTTCCTATACATGCTTTAATATTAAAAATGTTGTAATAGTAAAATAAAATAGGACTCAAAATTAAGTACATCCCACAGGTTCCTTAACTGCAATTTCAAAACCCAAAAGAAAGCTGTGAAACCCAAAATAACTTATTTGGCAGTAACACCTTACCTAAACTGACATGAAGTTATTTATAGTCTTTACTTACCCCACTTGGTGTAAAGGTTCATACATTTTGCAGCAGAAATAGTAACTTGTTGGAAGAAGGCTACTGCACTAACCATTGAAAGGTTACATTAACACTACCTTAGCTATATACAAAAAATTATTCCTGGGTGGCTCAGATGGTAAAGAATCCACCTGCAATGGGAAGACCTGGGTTCGATCTCTGGGTTGGAACGATCTCCTGGAGAAGGGAATGGCAACCCACTCCAGTATTCCTACTGGAGGCAACCCACTCCAGTATTCCTACCTGGAGAATTCCCATGGACAGAGATGCCTGGCAGGCCACAGTCCATGGGGTCACAAAGCGTCGGATGCAGCTAAAAGCACACAGCACATTAGACCACCAAGGGTTTTAGTAGACCATGATCCTACAATAATTGCTAAGATTTATTGAACTATTAGGGCTTCCCAGGTAACTCAGCTGGTAAAGAATCCACCTGCAATGCAGGAAACTCCGGTTCGATTCCTGGGTTAGGAAGATCCCCTAGAAAAAGGATAGGTTACCCACTCTAGTATTCTTAGGTTTCTATGGTGGCTCAGATGGTAAAGAATCCACATGCAATGCAGGAGACCTGAGTTGGGAAGATCATCTGGAGGAGGGCATGGCAACCCACTCCAGTATTCTTCCCTGGAGAATTCCATGGATAGAGAAGCCTGGTGGGCTACAGTTCATGGGGTTGCAAGAGTCATACACGACTGACTGACTAAGCACAGCACTGAGCTATTAAGTATGTGTCAGACACTTTCTCATCAATTTACATGTTCCTTGGAAAGAAAGTTATGACCAATCTAGACAGCATATTAAAAAGCAGACAACAAAGGACCATCTAGTCGAGGCTATGGTTTTTCCAGTGGTCATGTATGGATGTGAGAGTTGGACTATAAAGTTGAGTGCCGAAGAATTGATGCTTTTGAGCTGTGGTGTTGGAGAAGACTCTTGNGGTCCATCTAGTCAAAGCTATGGTTTTTCCAGTGGTCATGTATGGATGTGAGAGTTGGACTATAAAGAACACTGAGTGCTGAAGAACTGATTCTTTTGAACTGTGGTGTTGGAGAAGACTATTGAGAGTCCCTTGGACTGCAAGGAGATTCAACCATCCCATCCTAAAGGAGATCAGTCCTGGGTGTTCATGGGACGGACTGATGTTGAAGCTGAAACTCCAGTATTTTGGCCACCTCATGCGAAGAGCTGACTCATTGGAAAAGACCCTGATGCTGGGAAAGATTGAGGCAGGAGGAGAAGGGGATGACAGAGGATGAGATGATTGGATGGTATCACTGACTCGATGGACATGGGTTTGGGTGGACTCCAGGAGTTGGTGATGGACAGAGAGGCCTGGCATGCTGTGGTTCATGGGGCCGCAAAGTGTCGGACACGACTGAGTGACTGTACTGAACTGAACACATATATGGGACTCTCAGGTAGTGCAGTGATAAAGAATCCACCTGCCAGTGCTAGACACACAAGAGACTTGGGTTCAATCCCTGGGTTGGAAGATCCCCNGCCGCAAAGTGTCGGACACGACTGAGTGACTGTACTGAACTGAACACATATATGGGACTCTCAGGTAGTGCAGTGATAAAGAATCCACCTGCCAGTGCTAGACACACAAGAGACTTGGGTTCAATCCCTGGGTTGGAAGATCCCCTGGAGTAGGGAATGGCAATCCACTCCAGTATTGTTGCCTGGAGAATTCCGCAGACAAAGGAGCCTGGCAGGCTACAGGGTCACAAAGAACTGCACACGACTGACCATGCACACACCTAACCTAAACACACACATACAGAATCTAGGAGAAGAGTATTGGTGAACCTATTTACAGGGCAGGAAAAGACACGCAGGCATGAGAACAGACTTGTAGACACAGCGGGGAAAGAAGAGGGTGGGATGAATGGACAAAGCAGCACTGAAACATGTATATGTTACCATAGGAAAAATAGAGAACTAGTGGGAAGTTGCTATATAACACAGGGAACTCAACCCAGTACTGTGTGACATCTCAGGGGGTTGGGAGGGAGACCTCAGAGGGAGGGGATATATGTATACTTACGGCTGACTCACACTGTTTTATGGCAGAAAACAACACAACATTGTAAAGCAATTACCCTCCAATTAAAAATAAATAAAAAAAGAAGGCACGGGCTCAATTTGCTCCTGTTTGACTGTGGCCACTAAGACTCCAGAGAGTTTAAGAGGATTCAGGACTTCAGGAGTCAATTTTACTTGTGTTGTGTGTTTGCTCAGTCTCGTCCGACTCTTTGTGACACCATGGACTGCAATCCACCAGGCTCCTCTGTCGATAGAATTTTCTAGGCCAGAATACTGGAGGGGCTTGCCATTTCCTTCTCCAGGGGACCTTCCTGGCTCAGGGTAGATGCTGACCTGCTTCGGTGGGTAGAGTCTTCACCACTGTGCCACTGGGGAAACGCTAATTTTACCTAAGACGCTCATTAAGTAATTAAACACAGCTCACGCATTCGGACGGAGGAGCCTGGTAGGTTACAGTCCACGGGGTTGCAGAGAGTCGGACACGACTGAGTGACTTCACTTTCACTTTTCACTTTCATGCATTCAAGAAATACAAGTCAGAAATAGGCTTTAACTTTAAACATCACTAATGACAACGTATACACAGGAAAACTCTCTCCATATTTCCAACAGTTGAGTTTACTCCGAGTGGAAGTTGTATAACTGATGGCACCTTAGAATCCTCCTTGAATGTCACTCTTAAAATCCAAGTCAACTCACAGGGTAAATGCCTTAAGGGAAGCACCTTTGGTGCCCGAGGAACTAAAAGACCTTGGCTCTGACCTAAAACTAGTCCACAGTATTGCAGATTATATCCAAGAGTGAAGACATTATGGTCATGTTTTCATATACTTTCATACAGTGAGCTTTTTCAGAGCTTCAGCCTCATTTGGCAACTGATGCCTCTTGGGGAACAAAATTACTTCCATCATTAAAACTTCATCAAGTAATAATTTTATGACAGTTGTTAACAGAAATAATTGTAGTCAACAAGTACAGTGTGATCGATTTGTTCTTGCTATCTCAAGAGAGTCATTATTTAGCTCTGATAGACCAAGTCAGGACAGTATTTAATGAATTGCAAACTGCATATCAACTATCCAGGCGGGTGTGTTTTAATTTGCTTTAGGTTTAGCACGTTTCTGTAACTGTACTATATACGCAGGTCCGCTTCAAAAATGAGTTCTCACAGAACAGCCAAGTCTAAATGATGATGTGTCATATGGCATGCAAATATTTTTCTGCTCTCCTCTGCTTCCCTTCCTGACACCAAGGGTGGGCGTGGGGCTGTTCTAATGAAACATAAAATGAAATTCTCTTACAACGGGAAAAAAGGAGTGGGTATGTGAATAAATATGAAGGCGCCCCCTCTTTCAAAGTCAGCAGGAAGTCCCTTCAGCCCTGTTCGACCTGCCTCAGTAGCACAGGACAAACTTTCTATTAGATTAATACCCCCCCCTTCATTATTCTACCAACAACAGAATAAGACAGAACCTGCTCAGGCAGATTAATATAATGATTGAAGGGAGAATATATGGTGCAATACAGAGAGGTCTAAATACCTGTAAGTGGAAAAAAGCATAAGTGACTATTTTAATTAATTTCCTAATGTAAAGCACAGCTGCAGTANGATTAATATAATGATTGAAGGGAGAATATATGGTGCAATACAGAGAGGTCTAAATACCTGTAAGTGGAAAAAAGCATAAGTGACTATTTTAATTAATTTCCTAATGTAAAGCACAGCTGCAGTAATGTTGGCAAGTCTCACCCGGCTGCTTTAAATTTGTGACATGAGATCATGTCACTTAATTAAGTCTTAATGCACAAAAATATATTTACTTTTTATGGAATATCAACATTTAAAGCTTTCTATTTATTTGTGTAAACGCTTTATAAATTACTTGAAATACTGAAAAAAAATCAGACTATTAATAGGCAGTTACATGGTACCCAGTTTCGGTTTCAATAATGAAATGCCTTTTTGGTGGGCTCCTGCTGCTATGTGAACTAGCTCTAGGCTATTAAAGTAATGAGTCCGGACAGTCATCCGATCTCAGGCTAGGTACAAAACTCAAGGAAAAGGACTTTGCCCACAATTCCTAGTCTGTTTACCAGACTGACTGTTGGAGCATTATGAAGTCTCTAGGCTTCCCCTTCCCCCTTCTGGAAAGCTGTTTTTTTTCTTTTTTTCTTTTTTCCAAGCGTGAGCTAGAGAAACATGGTATTATGGAGCCCTCTGCAGGTCAGAAGTTTTGTAGGCGCTTAATTGCAAGATTTTTCTTGGAGTGGCAGTAAAAGGGAGACCACCCAAACTATGCACATTGGAGCTCATGGAAAGTTGTTCATCTCAAGGTCAGGCTGATGCCGACTCCTTCGAAAGGACACTTTTGTTAACTCATCTGAGTCATGGAGCCTTGACTGAAACATTTATGCAGGCCCCTGAGAACATAATAACGTACTGCAGAGTATTGGGGGCAGTATCATCCTCCTCATCATCACAGTTCTCAACGATCATCCATGAAGAATACGGGGCTCTAAATAGTTCACTTGAAAAAACGTAATTTCTAGCACATCTGTGTTTTTAAGGCCAGGGAGAAGAAACCAGGAGTCAGTTACACAGACAAACATCATGATTTCTTCAGCCAAGTTTTCATTTTAATGAATGAAATGTATACCTAGCAAAACTCAGTAAATTTCTCAAGTGTTTTAGGAAACTTAGTATAATTTTTTACAAGGCATTTTATATTGTTTTAAACTTTTTGGATGGAGCAGATATAAATCACTACTCAAAGAAATTCATATGTAAAGATAAAATAAGAGGAAGTGCATTGAAGACAGAACAAAATAAAACAAGCTCTCGTTTTCATTGAGACAGTACTTCTCGAACCACATTTTATGTGGGTTATAAAATATTCTCCAAGTCAGCAAAATAAGCAACAACTTTTAATAGGAAATTTTTTCATAACATTTTCAAGTCAGCAAAAGTACAGACAACTTTTAATAGTGGTTTTTTTTTTCCCCTCACAACAGTCAAGAGAGTATTAATTTAAATGAGGAAGCATTTAAACAAAACATTTCCTTCTACTGCACTTACTCTGTGCCAGGTAACTCATATACCTCCTGGAGAACCCAGAGATGCATGTTTCTAACAAGTTTCAAAGTAGGTGGGGCCATGTCCTCACAGCTTCTCTCCCTGGCAGGAAAGCTGTAGAGTCTAAACTTGCCTGGGAGGTAGGATAAGAGGAATGAGCAGGGAATGATATGATGCTGAAAAGAACCTGATACTCCATAAGTTAAAATGTCCTTCCTCAGGTCTTATAACTGGGTTAGCAGGATCTGTCTGAAAGACCTGTAGGGAGTTAAGAGAAGGCAGTGCTCTGGGGCAAGGACTAAGGACCAAGGCCTCAGGTGTTTGCAGCAAACCTCTAGATGATTCTCAGAAGTTTCTGGGGGACTCTGAGGACAGTCTAACTAACCCGCCATGCATTATCTGGTCATCAGACTACCCGCGGCTGTTCCCAAGGATACATACTCCTCACTGGAGGTTTGTCTCATCTCCTCTACTCAGTGGTGTAGACGAGCTCAGTGAAGGATAATGCCAGCAAAGGTTGTGGTTCCAGTACAACAACTCTTCCAAACACAGACCCAAAATGAAAACGTTGGCGTTTTGAGCTTTGTTGAGTTTCGGAACAAGTGCTCTCAGCATGAACTGTCAACAGCCTGAGTTAAATAGGGCAGCTGCTGGCTCCTGTGGAACCATCTCCACACTCCCCAGCCCAACCTCACAGAGCTGAATGTGAGACATGACTTTACCAGGCCTGGAATCCGGCTGCCAGGCTCAGCCTCCTTCCCTGGGCTTATCTCTCACCGGGAGGCTGTGGCTGACTTGATGGAACTGCACGCTTCTCAGCAGATGCTGGGCTGCCAGCAACAGGAGCAAGGCCTGGCCTGGCGCCGCCGACATTTACAGTCATGCCTCTGGCCCCTGCTCCCCAGCCCCGACCCCCCAGCACCGGCCTGCACGCAGACTTGGCCCACTAGGAGAGGACAGGTGATGAGGATTAAGCAGAGCATATTTGCATATCCTCAGCGTGGGGAAGGAAATTAACACCACAGTGACATGATTTAGTGGGTGAACTTAAACCCGAGAAAGCCTGAGATCCCTTTTGGAACACCAGGAGGCTGAGGAAACGAGATGGAAAACGCAGCCCATCTGGTGGGGATGGGCCAGCCCAGGGTTAATGGAAGAAACAGAAAGAACTGAACCAGCTTGGGTCCAAAGTGCTGCTTACAACTCACTCACAAATTATGAGTGGGCTTTCTTCTTGGACACGAGAAATGACTCCTTCACCTCCTGCTTGTTGGCTGGGCGGGTGGGGGGTGGTCGTTAGTGGTCTTTATCACTATATGGTACAGCCTTGAGAGACCTTCAATCACACAGCCCACTGTTTGCCTGCAGCCAAAGTCAGAAATGGTCTGACAATTGGGTACTTTAGAAACATTTCATGGAATTTTTTTTCACTATACTAGGAGCATGGAAACATCTTAAAAGTTTCTCACGAAAGTCACATTTTAATAGAGAAAAAAATTAATTAGCACCTGCTAAGTGTATTTTCATTACTCTAAGCCTTTTTCTTTTGGGAAGGCCAAAAAATGATTTTTAAAAATGATTAAGTAGACTACGGCGTCATCTGATCATAGAAGCATGCAAGGAGGCAGCTAACGTTATTTTAATTTGCTGCCATATGAAGAAAAATGAATGCCACTAAAAGTTTCTCATTTTCATGAATCCAATATGGTGCTAGGTGCAGTCTTCGGGCAAATCAGCAAAAGCTGCTTTCCCTTGTTCTTTTTTTCTCTAAGACAGAAGAGGGTTCAGCAAAAATCTAGAATCACTTAGGACACAAACACCACCCCACCCACCGTGAACACAGAACTTGACCCACATGGGACGTCTAACCATAAAGTAATCAGATTAAACCTAAGACAAATGCCAGAGCACATATAGAAAGACAAGGCGCTCATCCTTACAGCCCCTACCCGAGGCGGCCGTATGCACGTTTACCACTGTGCTGTCACTTCGCTATGCAAAAATACTTAAGCCTCCCTCTTGAAGACAACCTTGGAAAATGCCTGGAATCCTGTGCAATATTGCTGAGGGTGGAACTCTGTACCAGAGGCCACCTGTAATCAAGCCTGGAGAATAAAGTGGCCCCTAAGGCCTCAAGAGTAAAACGCACAAGGCAGAACTCCTGCAAGCTAGGTGTGGCTAAATACGCATCTAAACCTCAGACAAGGATTGGAAATTGCCTTTGAAGGTCATTCTAAGAGAGCAGCTGCAAGCATGCTTTGAGCCACAGGAGAATCATTGAAATACACCTGCCAGCACCTCCCAGTGTGATGNAACTCCCGCAAGCTAGGTGTGGCTAAATACGCACCTAAATCTCAGACAAGGATTGGAAATTGCCTTTGAAGGTCATTCTAAGAGAGCAGCTGCAAGCATGCTTTGAGCCACAGGAGAATCATTGAAATACACCTGCCAGCACCTCCCAGTGTGATGCTTCTTAAGGATGACACTTGTTTGGATGTATACATTCTTGTGTGTGTGTGTCAGAGGGTAAGCGAAACAGCCATCAGAGGAGTCCTAAAAAAATCACCAGGCCTCTCCTACACCTATGAACCTCTACTGAGGTTCCCAAGAGTTCTGGCAGACACTTGAGTATCTTGATAACACTGTGTGTGTAAATACAACTTTAGCTACAAAGAGGGGTATACTCGAAACTTCAGAAAATGAAACCTGGGGAGGATGTGAACTGCTCTGTGCGTGTCAGAAGACAGTCCCAAAGGGGAGTGATGTCACCATTAGGGCAGGAAGAGTGTGGACAGATGAGCCAGGCTCAAGATGGAGATGGGGGCTGGTTTGAGTTCAGCATGTGACTGGAAACACCTCTGTACCCAGCTTTCTGAGCAGTGCTTGGGGGGTGGGAACAATGGCTGAGTCTGGGTGATGAGGCTGGGCTGGCATCACATGGGGCTCGGCCTTGGTGTGGGCTGCACCTGGACCTGAGGGCTCCCTAACAGCACAAGACTCGTCCCTGCACAATCTGTGTATGTTAAGGACAAACTCGACTTTCTGTGGGTGCTCTCCCACCTCACTGGAAAAATTGAGAGACATCACCATTTTAGCACTCCAGCCTCACTGTTTTGTCATCTGTCATTTATAACCTTGCACATATTGGGCATTCCACAAATATTTGTCCCTACAGACCAAGGTTTCATAATCCTCACAATGTCAGGGACACAACCAGGAAAAGTGCTGTAAGACCCATTTTTTTATAGACAAGGAAACCGAAACACAGAATGGCTAAGAGGGTAGTGCTTTTGGACAAGGAGTTCGAGGATCCCTCTAGGCTGGTGCTCTTCCCAGGTCATCCTGCACTGGGGACACGAGGCAGAGCAGCAGGATGTAACACAGAAGTAGGTTTTCCAGAAAGTGGGGGTGGAGGGGGGGGTCGTCTTCATTTTGTAACGGACATACTTCTCCATTTAATCTTTATAGTGTTGCCAGGGTCAAAGAGTTGGGTGGGTTTTTCTGTGAACTGCTTCAGCTGACCCTCAAGGTCTCCTAGAAGCTGAGGGAAGTGGGGGCCTAATTAGGAGCCTTACTCCCTCCTCACCCTCCAAATACTCAAAAGTGCTGAGTAGCAGAGGCTGCTCCATCTCCTTCTTCACAGTTTCCCGAGGTTCTCCAGCAGCAATAGCTGCATCTTTCTTCTGCTCCGTTGAGAATTCCTTGTGGAGTGCCCACTTCAGTGCTCTCCACTGAAATTTTATTTATAGCATTTAGTCTAGAAATGAATGATGAAGTTCATACTATTAAGAAGGTCCTTAAGAGGCATGTTAAATGAAGCATGGGCTCCAGAACCATTCGGCTTTGTTTGAATCCCAGTTTGATCATCTCCTCTTTGTGTGATGATGGGCAAATTTCTTAACATCTCTATGCCATTTGTAAAACGGTGGGTAACAGTACCTTCCTTGAAGGACTGTTGTAAGCATGAAATAATTTAACAGATGTAAAGTGCTTAGAAACAGTGGCATGTGCATACACACACACACAGACATACATACATATAAGTGTTCAAATGTATTATAGTATTTCTATGATCACAGACTGCCACATACTGCCTTCAACAAGTGGTGCAATTTTAATACCCCTTTTCTCTCTTTTTCCAACTATAGGTTTCCCTTCTATCTGAAAGCAGAGGTTCCTATGAATGTAAGCAAACAGCATAAATCAAAGAAGAATGACCAGAGGGCACACCTTGCAAACGAATGCACAAGATAAACAGATAAAGCACAAATGCTCACAGACATAGTGCAAGGATATAGCAGCCTGATGCTGAGAGGCTGAGTGTAGTTCTCAGGGGAGGAACTTGCGGGTAGTGCTCTCACCGCTTGGGTGTGTACTGCCTCTGTTAACAGTCGGCTGTGAAACACATGCTGAACCCTATTTTTGCTTTCCTCCCTTTTTCGTAAAAATGAAAATCCTTTTTAGATTTTTTTTTTGGTGAGTAAAAACAGGTACGAATGTAGATCTTTAATAATAGTGAAGTGGTGCAAAGCAACCTCTCAAAACGTGGGGCCACCTGTACATTGTAAGCCCACTGAGGACAGGGACCATGGTGCTTTATGCTTAGTCACTCAGCTGTGTCCGACTCTTTGCAAGCCCATGATCTGTAGCCCGCCAGGCTCCTCTGTTCATGGGGATTTCCCAGGCAAGAATGCTGGAGTGGGTTGCCATGCCCTCCTCCAGGGGATCTTCCCAACCCAGGTCTCCCTTGTTGCAGGTGGATTCTTTACTGTCAGAGCAACCAGGGGAGCCCATGGTGTCTTATGCAGAGTCATCAATCCATACTTCTGTCAGAATAACTCTCTCAGAAGAGTACCTGTATTTTTAAAAAGAACTACAGAGAAAGATCACAAGACCAGCATAATTCTTAATGGGGGATTTGGAAATACTATCTGGGTAGGGGTCCTCAGCACCCTTTAAATCACTCCAAATGCTAATTAGTATTCTACAAGAAGGGCAGAACCAATTCTGAAAGTGAGAAGTTTCTTCCCCAGAATCTATTTTTGGGGACCCTACAATGAAAACGTTTCACATTACACGTTATAGATAAAATGAAATAATAATTGCATTTATGAGGCTCACATGCAACATGAAGTCATATAACTTCTTGTCAACATTATCTGAATAGTTCATTTGTATTTATTTAATCATGTATTTACTGAAAAGCAACACAGACTTGTACCAAATTGTGTCAAATGGTATACGTGATTGCTATACTTAAAATGTTCAGATTATTTTGAACAGAGGGATTTATTTTCTTCTCATAGCTTTTGGAAGTCTGGACCTATCTGGTTTCAGTTAGGCAACAATCTTCGGCCAGCATTTTCTGGTACATTTGAAACTGTTGAACAATGAAAAGTAAAAACACATAATTGCCAGCACAGCTTAAGCCTAATGCAGATATAAACACAGTTAAGAGCACTTTATTTAGGTTCTGCTTTATTATTCTTAACTTTCATAGTAATTTTGAATCACAATGCATTAACAAATTTTTATTAGGTTTCCCAATGGAAAGCCAGTTGCAGGCAAGGACTTTTTATGACTCTCACTAAAGAACGTCGCAATTGATTTTCGATTTACCTTTTAACACAGAGGAAAACAGCATTGGAAAAAGCTTGGTTTTGGACGTTCTAACTTAGTGTGCTCTAAAGGACACTTAATTCCTTCCTGTGCTCTTTGCTAGTGCCCTCCCTAGCACAGAACGGTTACTTTCCTTAATTATCTTTGAGATGCAGCCATCCACAGAGCACATGGGAATTGGCAACAGGAGGGCAGGGACAGGGCTGGTCTGAAAGGCCCCAAACCAAGCAGGGGTGGGGGGATATATATGCAAGATTTGATTTAAACTGGCAGCCCTGAAAAGTATTCTAAGCAACCTCTCCCTCTGGACTGTTCCTCAAAGCTCACAAACAAAGCGGTCTTCCAGAAGCTGACTCCTTTGGAGGAGCTGCTACATTCTGTTTGATGATTTATTTAGTGCTTCATATATTTCTCTGTGATTTAGGGTCGTGTGGCTCCAGTGGGCAGCCAGGCATTGCCCGGTGGCCTGTGGGATGACCAGCACAGGGAGGGAATGGAAGAAANGAAACCCAAAATAACTTATTTGGCAGTAACACCTTACCTAAACTGACATGAAGTTATTTATAGTCTTTACTTACCCCACTTGGTGTAAAGGTTCATACATTTTGCAGCAGAAATAGTAACTTGTTGGAAGAAGGCTACTGCACTAACCATTGAAAGGTTACATTAACACTACCTTAGCTATATACAAAAAATTATTCCTGGGTGGCTCAGATGGTAAAGAATCCACCTGCAATGGGAAGACCTGGGTTCGATCTCTGGGTTGGAACGATCTCCTGGAGAAGGGAATGGCAACCCACTCCAGTATTCCTACTGGAGGCAACCCACTCCAGTATTCCTACCTGGAGAATTCCCATGGACAGAGATGCCTGGCAGGCCACAGTCCATGGGGTCACAAAGCGTCGGATGCAGCTAAAAGCACACAGCACATTAGACCACCAAGGGTTTTAGTAGACCATGATCCTACAATAATTGCTAAGATTTATTGAACTATTAGGGCTTCCCAGGTAACTCAGCTGGTAAAGAATCCACCTGCAATGCAGGAAACTCCGGTTCGATTCCTGGGTTAGGAAGATCCCCTAGAAAAAGGATAGGTTACCCACTCTAGTATTCTTAGGTTTCTATGGTGGCTCAGATGGTAAAGAATCCACATGCAATGCAGGAGACCTGAGTTGGGAAGATCATCTGGAGGAGGGCATGGCAACCCACTCCAGTATTCTTCCCTGGAGAATTCCATGGATAGAGAAGCCTGGTGGGCTACAGTTCATGGGGTTGCAAGAGTCATACACGACTGACTGACTAAGCACAGCACTGAGCTATTAAGTATGTGTCAGACACTTTCTCATCAATTTACATGTTCCTTGGAAAGAAAGTTATGACCAATCTAGACAGCATATTAAAAAGCAGACAACAAAGGACCATCTAGTCGAGGCTATGGTTTTTCCAGTGGTCATGTATGGATGTGAGAGTTGGACTATAAAGTTGAGTGCCGAAGAATTGATGCTTTTGAGCTGTGGTGTTGGAGAAGACTCTTGAGAGTCCCTTGGACTGCAAGCAGATCCAACCAGTCCATCCAAAAGGAGATCACTCCTGGGTGTTCATTGGTAGGACTGATTTTGAAGCTGAAACTCCAATACTTTGGTCACCTGATGCGAAGAGCTGACTCATTTGAAAAGACCCTGATGCTTGGAAAGATTGAGGGCAAGAGAAGGGGACAACAGAGGATGAGATGGTTGGATGGCATCACCGACTCAATGGACATGGGTTTGGGTGGACTCCAGGAGTTAGTGATGGACAGGGAGGCCTGGCATGCTGTAGTTCATGGGGTCGCAAAGAGTCGGACACGACTGAGCGACTGAACATAACTGAACTCATTTAATCCTTCCAAGCACCACAAGTTAAGTATTGCAATTATTTGAATTGCACAAAGAAGGAAAGTAAAGCAGATTAGGCAAGCTGCCTAAAGTCACAGAGCTAGGGAATGACTAGGGATGAACACAATATTTAAAACATTACACATAAGGTGAAAAAAACCATAAAATACAGAGCTGATTAGGTAGGGTGGCAAGAATCAGTGCGTGTCTCTCTATTCAATTAATAGAGTGGAAAGGAATCAAACAAATACAGAACATTTCATGCACTTTCAAATACTCATTTATGTGCAGTTCCTTAGTCAACGTGCATAAACTGCACAGTGTAAAATGCAAACTCAGCTTATCTTTAATTTTTATTGAAACATAACCTTAATCCTTTTAATCCCAAGAGATACATAATAGTACAAATTCACTGTATAAGTTAGAAAATTTTTGTAGTAAAAAGAAAATAGTCTTCTATAAAATTACACACAGAAATAATCACTTAACAATTTGGCAATTTCCTTCCAGATGTCAATATACCTGTTATTTAATCAAAATAAAATCAAATTTTTAAATTTATTTTTATTTAACATACACCAAAACATAATTTCATGTTTTTACATTCTTATGGCTCAGCAGTAAAGACTCTGCCTTCCACTGCAGGAGAAGCAAATTTGACCCCTGGGTCAGGAAGATCCCCTGGAGAAGGAAATGGCAACCCACTCCAGTATTCTTGCCTGAGAAATCTCACCGATAGAGGCTGGCGGGCTATAGTCCATGGGGTCGCAAATGAGTTGGACACAACTTAGCCACTAACAACAACAAAGCATTAAAAAAATGGCTAGGCAGTACCCCTGCGGAAGCAATGTATCCTAATTCTGTGAAACATCTAAGTTGTTTACAATTTTACAGCATAGAACTGCTTGTAACCAAGTCTGTGCTCTATCAGTTACTAATTCTGCTAACTTGGGCAAGCTACCTAATAATTTCTCTATACCTCAATTTTCTCTTATGAAAAATGGGGAGAGCATTACTTACTATATATGATTAATGTAGGGGGAAGGAATCAAATGTGTTAATATGCAGCTTTTATTATCAACAATGCTGCAACTGGTTGTAAACAGCTACCGATTTATTGGTATATTTCTATTACACCAAAATAAATACCAAAACAAATTCACTTAAAATTTCCACATCAGAAGGTATGCCCATTTTTCAGGCTTTGAATATGCCAAACTACAGCTGGGTTTAAAAACCCTCATTAAATAGTTCTCTCATTTAATACTCATTTTTCCTTATCCAAGAAAATGAAAACTATGATCCAGTTAAGCTAACTTGTTTCAATTAGCTTTTGCCCTTCCACGTTCGTACCTGCAAACCTACACATATTTGTAAACTCTCAGTCCGTAGGGAATTTAGGAAACCTGGCCGAAATCCTGATTCGGCTCACCATTTCCCCTTCTCTTGAATTCCTAACTTGAACGCCCATCAGTGGAAGGGGACAGCCTACCACCAGAAACAACCCAGTATACTGTTGTTTCAAGGAATTTTTCTTCAAGCAATGTTGAAATCTGCCTTCTTCTAATTTCTACCCCTTGCTCCTAGTTCTTTCTGGTCAACTCAAACCTGACTGTTGTATGTGACAGAATAGATGAGCTTCTCTTTTTTGGGCCAAAGATGACAGTTTTTCAACTTTTCCTCCCTTCCATTTTCCTCCACAATCAAAATTCTCTGGCCATGTTCAATAGTTGGATGTTTTTTAAACTTGATTGTTTATCATCTAAAGAATGTGAGAAAAACAAGAGTGGGCCAGTTCCTATCCTACTTAAGCTTGGGCCTCCATAGGTCTTTTTAATGAGCTCTCCAGCTGATTCTGATACAAAGTTTCAGAACTGATCCAAGATCCCACCTACAATAAGATAGTATGCTATTTGAAATAATATCCCAGCTATAACACAACCAGTACAAAGTAAAGTGGGGCTGACACCTTGCTCTTCAAAATGGCACTTACTTTTTAAAAATGTTTAAGTGTTCATTCATATTAAATGTATGATCAGTTAAAATGATCAAGTCTTTTCCACACTATTTGTGCATTAGCACCTTGGGCCCTAACAGCCAACCTTTATAATCATCCCCATTAAAAGGTTAAGAGAGCTAGGGCTAAGGATTTTAGGTTTCTATTTCTAAATGGACCCATGGCCTTACAGGTGGATTTACTTTCAGTGGGGATCACTTCATGGTCAAGCCTCTAACATTAAGGACATACTTAGCCCAAATAAAACTGCATTAGCCCACCAAAGTCTGAATGGGACAGTTAGCTGCACCAAAGTATCTTCTCTGTGCAGACCACTGTTGTCAACATTGTGAACACACAGGCCCTAATACTAACACTAATAAACTGACCAGAGAGCTTGATGGAACAAACATCTTTAGAAAAAGTTAAATATACTAATTATAGTTGTCCTGAGGTAGACACATTAGTGCTACAGAAACATGATTACCAGTTGGAAAGCTCAGGGACCAAAGAAATGACTCACTGGAAAACTAAGTTGCCCTGAACTTAAAGGTTTTGTTTCAGTTTGCTTATTAATATTTGCAGAGAGAAGAGATGGAGCCTATCTACACTCAACCTGCTTGCAAAGGGGTACGGCACCCTCATAATTCATGAGTCAAAACTTTCTCACAATGACTCTCGAACCCCTCACAACTTGTTTTACCTGCCGTTTCTAACTTAAGGTACTCAAGGGCCAAAAAAAAAGTCCATTCTATAGACGATGAGCTCATCATAAATTTATCTAGAGCTGAGGGTGGGGAGTACATCTCAAAATCCAATTTGATATTTATTTTCATGTGAATAGCAAACATCAAAAATATACCTGGCATTTTCTAGCAGTTACATGAAGACAGACCAGATGCTTCCTGTTGATGGAACAGGAGAGAACTACAGACTAACAGAATCAGACTAAAGTTCACAAAACAACCAGAAGCTTCACTTCAGAAACATTAAACCAAAGCAGGTATGGTTTTAAGTGTTCACACATTTACAACTGTCCTCCAACCTAGAACACCCAGACTGATTCAGAAACAGATAATTCATGAACTCTTTCAGTTACAGAGTTAACTCTACATTTGTATATGCATTACAATGGAAAAGCAGTTTCACCAAAGGTTTCACTGCAGGACTCCTTTTTAATCTGGCACTCCGATAGTACTTTGAAGTACTATCAGAAATTACATCTACACACAAGTTTTCATAAGAAAATTTAACATGGGATTCGTGTTTTACTTGTGTACATTATTAAAATAAGTTGTTGTTTAACCACTTAAATTTTTTTCAAATATTCTGAGTCTCTAAAATCATATGCAAATTATGCAATCTTTATTCATGATGTTTATGCATCTAAATCCCAAATTGAAAAGAGGCTAGAGCTCAAGAAAAAAGCACAGGAAACAACCCTCTTATCCGTATTTTTTAAATGTGTCTTTTACAATAATATCCTGATTTGATTTGAATGATGAGAGCAGGATAGAAATGACACATTTTTCAGCTTTTGAAAAAAGGCTTGAGTATACAGTAGCGTTTACCAGCGGATACATGTGATACCACAATAAACTGAACGAAGTAGGTTCACGAATCCAGCTATCTTCTGTTAAACCTGACATTCAAAAGACACAGAAATGCAAAACAATGTCACTCTTGCCTAAAATATCACTGGCGTTAACATGCAGTAGACTTTTGTTATTTTGTGGGAAAATAAATACTCCAAAAGAGAAAAATTTAAGAAAAAAAAAAAAAGCCATCTTTCGTTTCCTTAAATTCAAAATCTGAGCCTGAAAGTGGAAGTGTCAAGGTCGATGGTTACATGTCAGTGAGAAGAAATTTAAAGCAAGCTGGGTGGGTCTCTGTGTGAAAAAAGACCATCTGCAAAAAGAACTTCTGCCCACTAACTTCTGCATAATAAACAATGGTGCTTTAACTCTGGGATGGCAAGTTACTGCACTCATTACACCAAACCATTTTTTTCCAGAAAAACTGTACTTCACAAAAGTAACTTGCCTGAATCGAGACAGCAAATCAGTGTCCAGAGAGAACACAAGATATTTCCGTATTACCAAGCCCCCTGCAGAAGTACTGTGGTCTCTGCCCCTCCTCTGAACAGATGTCTCCACGCCACAGTCCAATCAGGTTTAAAGCAAGAGTCTGTGTACTGAAAACAGGCTTCAAGTGGGAAAACACACACAAAGCAGGCCATGTATATCATTCCTTTGGTTTCAGTTTTCACGATGCACCCTCGAGGCTAGGCACGCTGGTTCAACATGTTAGGAGAGTTTCAACGAAAACACACTAAAAACACACTGATTGTGCCGAGACAGAAATGACCTGGCAAGATTCTCAACTTCGTCCCGGAGGCCGTGCACCCGCAGATGCCGGCGGGCAAATGCCAACAGAAGTCCCCAGCATCCAGAGCAGCTGGCTTCCTCCCTCAGGAACTCAAGGCCCCGAGGCCGAGGCAATCGCCGCAGCGGACCCGCACGGAACCAGCTGGGCGCTCCCGTTAACCCTGTCCGGGCCGACCAAGCCGGCTGCTCCCGCTGCGGCCCGAGCGTCTCCAGGCTCCGCGGCCCGAGCAGCACAGCGCGCCGGAGGCCGGCCGCCCCCACCGACCCTTCCCCGCTCCGGCTGGGCGGTCGGGAGGCCCAGACAAAGAGAGCGGCGGCTCCCGGGGCGGCAGCGCCAAGGCCGTAACGCGCCAGCCTGCCTCGCCCGCCCGCCGCCTGCCACTCGGCGGCCGCAGTTCCCGCAGCCCCGGCCCGACCCTATCCCGCTCCGGGCCCGCCGCTCGGGACTGGCCCGGCGGAGAGCCGCGGGGAGGCCGTGGTGCGCCGGGGCCGACGAGGGGGCGGCGGCCGCCACCATGTCTGCCCGCCCCTCCCAGAAGCGGGGTGCCAGCGGACAAAGCGCGGCGGCGGCGCGGGCGGCGCGGGGACCCAGGCCCACCCCGCCGACCCCCGCGGAATAAGCGGGGCCAGGAGCCCCGGAAACCCGGCGCCTTAATGCAATAAACAGGAAATCGCGGGGATGATCTGGGTTCCGGGGGAAGTGGAATTATTTTTTACCAGCGAAGAGATCAACTTCCACATCCGGTGGTAACAGGGCCCTACACAGACCCGCACTGACCTGGAAAAGCTTCGGGAGCGGCGACGGGGGAGCAGCAGGAGGTGGTTCGGGGACCCGAGGCGCCTCGTACCCTGCCGGGCTGACGCGGCCCCGCTAAACACAAAGCGCTTCAGCTGCACAGGGCGCTATTTTCCGAAAATGCCGCGTCTGGTCGGCGCCCAAAATCCCCACCGAAAAGTCCCCCGTGCTGCGCGCGGAGGGACACATGGTGTGCGAGTGAGTCAAAGCTCCCAGCATCCCTCCCAGACCCGACCCTCGTCAACTCTTCGCCTGAGCCTTTCCGCCCGTGCCTACTTAGCAGATCCCCCTCCCACCCACTCTCCGATCCCTTTCCGGCGGGAGGAAAGGGCGAAAGGGTCTGATTTTTGTTTTTAACGAAGAGGAGGGAAATAAGCCATTTCTACAGCTTCAGCCACACAAAGAAACCGGCGGAATGATCCCTCTTGGCGACCGCAAGTCCCGGCTCGCCCAGCGCCTGCGCGGCACGGGGGTGGGAGCTGCGGCCGGCCATGTGCGCGGCGGAGCAGCGGGCTGGCCACGCAGCCCTTGCGCTGTTTCTGCGGGGCCAGGAGTGGGAGGCTGAAGTGCGTGTGCTAACCTTATCTCTCCGGCATGAGCGCTGAGATGAAAACACATGTTCCTGTAGCTCTCTCCCTCCTTTTTAAACACTGTAGTGGTTCCTTATGCTTTGTAGACCCTAATAACTGCTCGCTGAATTCCCTTGAATTACTGTCAACTCAGAGGTAGAAGTCTTGTTTTTCCGGGTTTGGGATGTTAAGGTTTTTGTTGCATTTTATTAAGAAAGTAGCAAAAGTTTATTTCAGAGAGCTTACCTGGCAGCCCAGGGATTAGCACTTTGCACGCTTCGGCTGTAGGGCGGAGGTTCGATCCCTGATCAGGTAAATAAAATCCTGCATGCTTCGCGCGCCCCTCCCTCCCCCAAAAGTTTATTTGAGAATGGTGATTTGCAAAGTAAGAGCCTTAATGAGTTTAATTTACTTAAGATGGTTAGCCAAAAACCCATAACAGATAATCTTAACAGATGAGCCAGGGAGTGACTTTTCCAATCTTCTAACCTTAACAATTTTTGGCATCTTAAATCTATGAATTGGGAATATGGGAGAGAGTATCAAGATTTTAATTTAGAAGAGTTTACAAATGAAATACATATTGCCTACTGATTTAGGGTAGCCTCAGGTAAACAGTCTTTTTGCACTTACCTGTTTGTAATTTGATGTAGAGATTTGTCTTTGTGTAACTTACAAAAATGTGCCTAAAATAAAATGAATGTGGAGAAGGAAATGGCAACCCACTCCAGTATTCTTGCCTGGAGAATCCCATGGACAGGGAAGCCTGGCAGGCTACAGTCCATGGAGTTGCAGAGAGCCAGACACGACTAAACCACCACCATCACGTATCAGCTGGTGCTGAGGTGGCCTTAACATTGCCCAGCCAGTGGCAATGCCTATGTCAATGTGAAAACTTTGTCTCACCTTTTGTTGAGTGTGGAGCCAAAAGACACCACCAACCCAAACATGTGAGAAGTAAGGTTTTATAATGATTAGCCAAAACTAAGAACCCTGGATCTCTCCCAGAGCAGTGTCTCCTTGAACAGAAAGACTGGGGGAATTTTTTCTTAATCTTTGAAAATAAATACTTATTTAAAAATAAAATAAATGACATAGGAGTGGTATTCTGTCTTTCTGTTTAATATTTTCAGTGCTTCTTTGGATCCTCACATGCTTTTCTTTAACATTGATTTATCTGAGCAAACATTCAGTTAATGGTTGCAATAGAATCTTTGCACTCGTAGATCTTATGCTGCAGAATGCGAACAAGTAGATAGACATCATCAGGAGTACAATGAGGGTAAACTGCTGAATGTTGTGAAATTTCATACAGGAGGAATCCCGTATTTACCTGTGAAGGAGCCATGGCATGTTGCAGGAAAAGCAGTTAGCTTTAGTAAGGGATTTGGGGAGACTTTCCAGACAGAAGTAATGAATGCAAACGTTAGGAGGCAAACACTAGAAATGGTTGAGTGTGCGGAAGATAGTGCTTTTTCAGAAACACCTAGAGATGTGTCTGAAGAGGTCTAGTCATAAAAACTTGAGTGCCATGTGCAGAAGAGCTGAGAGTTTTTGAGACCTAAGAAGAAGATCTTGAAAGATTTTAAGCAGAAGCATAGTAAGATCAGATTTGTATTTTAGATCACTATTAGGTTAAAGTCAAAGGCAGAACAGTCTGTGAGAGATTAATGACTTGAACTGAGATGGTGGTAAACAGGAGTGAAAAGTATGACCAAAGATGTTGCTGAGAGCTTGGTGATTTGGTTGACTGGATAGGGAATGACAGACGGCCATGTCAAAGATGACTCCCAAGTGTCTTGGAGGAGCAGTCTGAAGAATATCTTCATGGAAATTAGAAGCAAGGGAAGAGAAATACATATTAGGGGAGGAAGCCGGTTCTGTTTTGACCATGTAGAATTTGAAGTGCTTATGAGTCAACCAAGCAGGTATATCTAGTAGGTAGTTAGGTATTCTTTCATTTAAGTTGTTTTAAGAAAAACTGTAACTGGCACTGTTCTGCTCATTGGAGGAGATTAAGCAGGGAAAAGACCAACAAGTTTCCTGCTCCTGTTTCTGTGGAGGTAACAGACTATAAAAAGTTTTATAAAAGAAGAGGAAAGATAATATCACAATATCTTTCATGAAGAAAATGAAAGGGTATTTGAATGAAGCATTTTTCTGGGAGAGAGAGCAGGCAGAATTTTGGAGATTGTTCAGAAATGGCCACTCTCAGAGTTCCCTGATAGCCTAGTAGCTAGGCTTTACTGAGTGGGCCCAGGTTCAGTCCCTGGTTGGGGAACTGAGATCTTGCAGGCTGCATGGCCTCTGAGAAAATATTCTTTTGAGCTAAAACTGGAATGGGAATAAGTTAGTTGAGGCCAGTATTCGAGACCAAAGGAATAGTAAGGCAAAAATCCTAAGGTGAGAAAGCAAGAAAGGCAGTGTGGCTCAAGTCTAGAGAACAAAGAAAGGAATAGTAGCAGATGAAGTTTACATCCTTAGTAAGTTTCAGAGCTTTAAAACCATTGAAAGATTTTAAGGAATGGTGGTGGTTTAGTCAGTCATCTCCAACTCTTGTGACCCCATGGATTGTAGCCTGCCAGGCTCCTCTGTCCATGGGATTTCCCAGGCAAGAATACTGGAGTGGGTTGCCATTTCCTTATCCAGGGGATCTTCCCTACCCAGGGATGGGACCTTCATCTCCTGCACTAGCAGGCAGATTCTTTACCAGAGCCACAATGGAGTGACATAAANCTCCTCTGTCCATGGGATTTCCCAGGCAAGAATACTGGAGTGGGTTGCCATTTCCTTATCCAGGGGATCTTCCCTACCCAGGGATGGGACCTTCATCTCCTGCACTAGCAGGCAGATTCTTTACCAGAGCCACAATGGAGTGACATAAATAGCAGTAGAGATAAAGTAAATGTATTGAAGAGATATTTTGTGATTAGACCTAACCTATATTGCTAATGAATCAAACAGGGAAAGGGAAAAAAAAGGAGGGAGTCATAGGTTTGGTACTTGATTATCTAGTCTAGCACTGTCCAGCATAAACATAACACAAGGCATATATATAATTTTATAGTAGCCACATTGAAAAAGTTAAAAAAATGATTAGAAATTAATAATTTTTTATTTGACCCAATATATCCAAAATAGTACTATTTCCTGTGTGATCAACATTTAAAAGTATTAAATATTTTAAAATGTTTTGCATTCTCTCTGTTGTTACTAAGTGAGTGTTGAAAATCTGGTATGTTTTTTTCATTTATAGTATATCTCAGTAATTGATTTCATAAAATTTACGGTTGAAAAAGTAGATTCACATGCTCAAATCGTTCCAAACATTTCAAAAATTGTGCAGTAATTGAATTATGTCTAAGTTGTTTTCATTTTAAAGATTAAAATCTTATTTCCTAAATTAGCCACATTTCAGCTGTTCCATAGCCACTTGTGGCTAGTTGCTACTACATTGGACACTGTAGGTCTACTGGAATAAAGAATAGTAAAAAATGAGACCAAACAAGTGTGGATCCAGCCTGGAAGGCCTTTGGTGTCATGTTAAAGGATTGGGATCTTACCCTAGAGAGGAAGGGAATAGTGCATAGTAGGGAGTAACACAGCATTCTGCTTAAGGCTAGAAAAAGGCCACTAGGTGACCAGCTGATGACTCAGGATCAAGAGCAACCCTTCAGTTAAGTCCCCACATTCCAAGACCTGACCTCAGTCTTTCAGAATTCTGATTTTTGTCAGTGCACTGGAGCAGTGCTACCAAAAATGTGGGCCATGGGCTAGTGCCAATCGACAAACCCTTTGTTATTGATCCAAGACAAGGCATTTATAGAAATCAAGAGTAAGAATTTAGAAACTTAGAGCAATTAGTGTTGCACTAATTTTACATCTGTGGTTGTAATAAAAATTGAGGGTTTGTATTGTATATGCCTTTGTTTTCTTTTTTCCCTTTTCTAGCCATTTATTTTTATATTTTATAAAAGCGTCTATGATCTTTCATGACATAAAATTTTGAAGCACTGCTCTAGAGACACTCAGCTGAAGGGAGTGAGAATGACCAAGTAAGTTCCCAGGCGACTTATCTAAACTCATGATTTTTCTTTTCTTTTTTTTTTTCACTTTATAGTGTGAACTGTAATAGCTAAGAGGGCTTCCCAGGTAGCTCAGTGGGTAAAGAATCTGCCTGCAATGCAAGAGATGCAGGCAGATNGAATGACCAAGTAAGTTCCCAGGCGACTTATCTAAACTCATGATTTTTCTTTTCTTTTTTTTTTTCACTTTATAGTGTGAACTGTAATAGCTAAGAGGGCTTCCCAGGTAGCTCAGTGGGTAAAGAATCTGCCTGCAATGCAAGAGATGCAGGCAGATGCCAGTTTGACCCCTGGGTTGGGAAGATCCCTGGAGAAGGGCATGGCAACCCACTCCAGGATTCTTGCCTGGAGAATCTCAAGGACAGAGGAACCTGGCAGGCTACAGTCCATAAGGTTGAAAAGAGTTGAATACGACTGAAGCAGCTGAGCATGCATGCATGCGTAATGGCTAAGAGGGAAATAGATGTATGCTCAGCTGTTCCTGACCTATCAAAATTGAAGACTACATGGAAATAACCAAATTTACAATGGCTACCACTTATTAATTATTCCTATTTGCCAGTCATTATGAAAAGCCTGTTAACATATTACTGTCTCATTTAACCTTCATAATAACTCTTAAAATAGGTATTATTAACCCCATTTTTCCAAAGAGGAAACTGAGTCTAAAATAGGTAAATAACTTGCATAAAGTCACCAAGTTGGTAAATGTTAGAGACAGGGTTCTAATACAGGTCTCTTTTCAAAGCTATTGTCTTTAATCACTTTTTTTTGCCATTATAATCCAAGTATCTAGCAGATTCCCTGGCATACGTTGTTTTAGAGAGAATATGTGAAGTCGACTACATTACCTCCCAGAGAAGCATTAGTGAAATTGGGGCCAAAGTAAGGGGAGTACGTGGTATTCTAATAGTATCAGAAAAATGCATTCATTTTTATAATACAAATATGTGTTTTGCTCCAATTCAGAATGTACTGACTCCCACAGATCAATAAAAAATAAAAAGACAACACAGTAGAAACTGGTAAGAGATTTAAACAGTCACTTCAAAAAAGAGGGTATCTAAATGGCCAGTAAACATATAAAGATGCTCAACTTCCATCATTAGGGAAATGCAAATTAAAATCATGAGGTACTGTTGCACACTCACAATAATGGTTAAAATGGAAAACACAGGCAATGTCAGTACAGGAACAAATGAAAATATACACTGTTGGTGAGAATATATATTGGTATAGCCAATTTGGAAAATTCAAACTTGAAAAAAAAACAAACATGAAACCAAACTTGACATAGGGATTTAGGCTTAGGTAGTAAAATCTATAAAGAAAAGAAAGAAAATTATTATCTTTAGGTGGGGGAGTAATGCCTGGGAGGGTAGATAGGGGTGCTTCTAGGGTGCTAGCAATGTTGTTTCTTAACCTGAGTGAGTGTTGCAGAAGTTCACTTTTTTATTGAGCTGTCTGTTTGGGGCTGAATGACTTCTCAACTACCAACTATTACCTTGCTGACGGAACCAATCTTTCTGAGCCAAGCATTAAAATGTGAAAGATAAGATAGGTCTGATTTCTGGGGATGGCAATGGTGAAGGAGAGGAGAGACAGATGCAAAAAAATACTGCAAAACATGAGACACTTTGAGAAGCTGAAGGAGGATGGCCATTAGAGTAAGAAGCCCCAGGTTCAGGACTTAACTGGTTTTTCAATCTAGGCTGGAACCACTCTCTAGCTTACAACCCAGGTATATCTCCTAACTTGCCTTAATTTCACTTTTCTTCACCTGGAGCTAAGGGGAGTTTGATAAAATGGATGTTTTTGTTTTGTTTATACCACTTTGTAAGTATTAAAATGCCATATAAAATTTTGCTAATGTTTGATTCGGTGTGATTGGAAAGGGGAAGGAGTGAGGATGACTGAGATTTTGAGTCAGAGTGATGAAGGTTTTGGTAATGGCATGAACTAAATGGTTTGAAAAAGATACTCTGTTTATGTGTTTATGCCAGAACATCAAGGTGGAATTGTCAAACAGATTTAGAACCTAAGTTTTGGTACTCTGAAAAAAAGGTCAGAATTGCTGATAGAAATTACCCACATAAGGCTAATAATTAAAGCCACGGGAGTGACTTCGTATCATTGGAAGAGAATATAGAAAAACAGTACTGAGGACAGAAAAAGGAGGAGGAGAGGAAATCGCCTTTATTGAGCACCTACTGAACTGTATGCCCACCCTCTACATTTATTATCTCTTCTATTCCCCTCAAATTCCAAGATAATGAATGAAGCCTCATTTGGCCAACTGCCTGAGTAGACTCACAATAAGGTAAAGAACCAGCATTTCAAACCAGCTTGACGCCAGCTTGTACGGTGCACTACACCATTCCTAGAGCCAAGTGTATCTCATAGAAGTCCTGGCAAAAATCTGAGTCAAGGAAGAATAAGCCCTGAGAAAAGACCATTGGATTTACATTATTTGTGACCAAGGAGTTTCTGGAACACAGAGCAGTGTCTGTACTCCATCTGTTGTGCTTCTGTGAGCATGGTTAATCCAGACAAACATTTGTGTCCTAGACCTCTGGCATGTAAGAAAAAAAGTCAAGATAGTAACTGTGAAAATTAGTGTAATGAAAACAAAGTCACTTATTAAAGCCTAGCTGGATACTCTTTTTGCCAAGTGCTTTAAATCATGCCAAAGCTTGAAAGAGAAATGGAAATAACTCAGACATGATTCAGTGTTGTTTGCTGCTTTGTTCATGTACTGCCGAGAATTACCTTGAATATTACCAGTAGTATGAGTCCTTCACTTTGGAAAACACTGAGAAGTTATATAATAATGTTCACTGGAGTGCACTTGCAGTCACCTGAAATTCTAAGGAAAAAGATTGAGATGGCTTTGCCAGCCAAGGACATTATAACTTAGAATGAAAGGTAATTTTGCTGGTGATAAACACGTGGCTTTTGGAAAGCAGCAATATCTCCTCAAATTTTAGAGTAATTCACTGTATCTATGGGGCTTCCCTGGTGGATCAGAGGTTAAAGCGTCTGCCTCCTATGCAGGAAACCCAGGTTCGATCCCTGGGTCTGGAAGATCCCCTGGAAAAGGAAGTGGCAACCCACTCCAGTATTCTTGCCTGGAGAATCCCATGGACAGAGGAACTTGGTAGGCTACAGTCCACGGGGTCACAAAGAGTCAGACACGACTGAGTGACTTCACTTTCTTTCACTGTATCTATGAGGAAAACTTTTCCCTACTAAGTTTATTAAAACTATTTACTCTTGGAAGAGCATCTTAACATTGAAAAAAAAGTAAAAGAATGTTCCACCCCAATGTAATTACTGGTTTCTTACTGCATGTTTTTAGATTTGCAGATGAATAATCTGTGCATTTTTGGCAGAGACTGCTGTGGAATTTTTGATTGCAGGAGCATGATGTCTTCTGTCTTTATTTACTCCCTCTTTCTGAGTTCTACAGAAGACCATATATATTATTCTGCTCTTTGTACTTAAGACATCTTGGGATGTTCCCCGAATATGCATAAAATGCATACTCTTTTCTTATCCCTGCAGATTATTTAACTAGTCATTATCCAATTGAAGAACGTGAGTTTAATTTTTCATATTCTAATTAGTGCTTGGATGAATATCTTTGTACATACATATTTTCTTGTATATTTAAGCATGTCTCATCTCAGTTCCCAAAGTGGATTCACTCTGCACAGGGGCATCTGGGATTTTTAATTTTGATAGGTACTGATGTATTATTGCCTCCATGTACCAAATGTTTCTCCACAGAGCATTACCAAATTTTTGGATTTTTCCCTGTGAACTTTGGAAGGGTAGATTATTTCAAGTCCTACCTAATATTTTTCAAGACCAATAACAGAATCATTTGGTTAAACTGGGGGAAATGAGATTTGGTTTACACAATTTGTTCAGGGCACAAATTCCTTGCTGCAGCTCCTGGAGCTACACACCCACAACTAGTAGAAACATGGTTGCTTATGCAGTCAAAGCAGCTAGCAAAAACCTGGAAAAGTGCCAAGAATGACTACAAACACCTCCACCTACACTTTTCTTTTTTGGCAAATTTGCAAGCTTAGCAGTATCAGATCCTTTAGCCTTTGAATTACAGAGAATCAGCCTGATAAGAGGGAGGGAGTTATTCATTTCATGAAAAATTCCTCTAATATGATAGGAGCTGAAAATGATTTTTATTTCATTTTGCTTCAGTGCTGAAGTGGCACTGAGAGGGAGAAAGTAGAGCTAGTAGGCTATAGGATCCATCTGCACTGGGAGACAGAGGAAAGGCCATGTGAGCACCCAGTGAGGAGGCCATCTGCCAGCCAGGAAGAGAGGAACTGAAATGGCCAGCACCTTGATCTTGGACTTCCCATCCTCTAAAACTGTGAGGAATAAATTTGTGTTGTTTAAACCACCCAGTCTGTGGTAGTTTGTTGTGGCAGCCAAAGTTGACCAAGAGTATTTCTTTTGTTATTCAGTAGCTCAGTCACGTCCAAACTTTGTAACTCCATGGACTGCAGTACACAAGGCTTCCCTGTCCTTTACAGTCTCACAGAGTTTGCTCAAACTCATGTCCATTGAGTCGGTGATGCCATCCAACCATCTCAACCTCCGTTGTCCCCTTCTCCTCCCTCCTTCAATCTTTCCCAGCATCGGGGTCTTTTCCAATCATTTGGCTCTTTGCATCAGGTGGCCAAAGTATTGGAGCTTCAGCTTTAGCATTAGTCCTTCCAATGAATATTCAGGATTGATTCCCTTTAGGATTGATTGGTTTGATCTCCTTGCTGTCCAAGGGACTCAAGAGTCTTCTCCAGCACCGCAGTTCTGCATCTCTAGTTTTCCAGATTCATGAAAGTCCATCCAAAAGAAAATTGTCATAACTCTTAATAGTGTCCTTTCTTTAAATTGACTGCAAACAACACATTGTGTAGTTTGTGCAAAATTTGGAAACTGTTGCCTCTTTAGGCATGGCAGGTAACTCTTGGGGAATTCTTCAATTTATTTAATATACCCAAATTTGCATCTCAGGAGTGGCTTGGAATTTGGAATTGTTAGGTAGGAAGTTAGGCATGAGCAAGGAGGGGGTGGAAAAGGGTGCAAGCTGATCTCTAAACCCATCCCAGACACACTGAGAAAAGCTCACAGATATGCTATAAAAATAACCACAGAGAGTTTTCCAACTCCTGCAAATGCACCCTAGGCATACAGTAGATACAAACTAACCACAGGGGCTTCCTCAAGTAACCTTAGGCAACTAGGGGCCCATGACTGGTTCATAAACATTGTTTACATACATACATCTGATTATAACAGACTGAATTATGGAAAGATGTGAACAACAAAGCCTGTTGTTATGTAGCTTGCAACTGTCAATTGGCCTTGAGCATATGCCCATTTGAATTCCCTTTCTTGACTGGTGGCAGGTATTAGCCCTATTTTGCACAGGGCACAACAAAAAGGAGGAGACAAGAAGTAAGAAAAGGGTGATGCCAAGAGGGATCTTTATAACTCCTTTGGGGCTGGCTTGTTCCCATGTCTTGGGAGTATCTGTTTAATAAAAGATCTTTCTACTTAAACTGTAACTGAGCTGTAACTTCTCTGTTGGTTCAAACCCTTTAGTCCATCATTCCAAATTTTTGTTGCAATGAACAAGGGAGAGAGACCAACCTGATGACCATTCTGTCTCTAGAGTTGAAATAAGAGGCATATAAATGAGGGTATAAACTCATTCACTCGATGGACTGTAAGAAGTGGTGCTGCTGCTGTTGCTGCTGCTGTTGCTAAGTCGCTTCAGTCATGTCCGACTCTGTGCAACCCGACAGATGGCAGCCCACCAGGCTCCCCTATCCCTAGGATTCCCCAGGCAAGAACACTGGAGTGGGTTGCCATTTCCTTCTCCGGTGCATGAAAGTGAAAAGTGAACGTGAAATCACTCAGTTGTGTCCGACTCCTAGTGACTCCATGGACTGCAGCCCACCAAGCTCCTCCGTCCATGAGATTTTCCAGGCAAGAGTACTGGAGTGGGGGGGTGCCATTGCCTTCTCTGGATAGTGGTCTAGGGAATGGTATTGCAAAAGCTAGATGATGGATACAGGGTGTTCTTTGTATTCTTTTCTACGTCTGTATATGTTGACATTTTCTGTACTAAAATGTTAATAAAATATGATTATGTATAACTAGTGACTTATACCTGCTGAAATTAACATATAAAGAATCATCTATTCAAATGTCTTCTGAAGCATGGAAATTTAAATCCTGGCCATTAGCATGAATTGAAGTTCACTTACCATACATTTATTCAGCAGCCACTAAATGCTTTCCTGTAGATTTTTCTCATTTAATTTCTGCAAAGGTAGGTGTCATCCCCCTTTTACAAAGGAGGGAAATGTGGACTCTAGATAAGTAATACACAGGTAGAAAATAGCATAATTGGGATTTTTCCTTCATTTAGTCTGTCTCCCCAAATTCATGTTTTATTTCTGCTACACCATGCTGCTTCTCAGACATATCTGACCACCTTTTCCTCCATGCTGTTTTTCTTTTAGTAGTGAAAGCCTGGCACAACAGGTGGACAAACCTGTGGAAGATTTCTGGAGTCTCTGTCCTCTCCTTTCCTGTTAAGGCAGCTAGAGGTCCCCCCAAAAAAGTGTAAGTGAAAGTCACTCAGACATTTGTGATTCTTTGCAACCCCATAAACTATACAGTCCGTGGAATTCTCCAGACCAGAATACTGGAATGGAAAACCTTTCCCTTCTTCAGGAGATCTTCCCAACCCAGGAATCTAACCCAGGTCTCCCATCTTGCAGGCAGATTCTTTACCAGCTGAGCCAGCAGGGAAGCCCTGAATTCCAAAGCAGAAGTTAAAAATTTACTGCACCTAGAGGGAAACCATGAAACAAAGAATTGATAACATTCTAGACCTAACTCACCAAGATTTTGTTCTCCAAGAGTTCATTTGACCATTATTGCATATATTTGTGTCAGTTACTGTTCAAGATACCAAACTCATCTCACTTTCAGAACATAAATTAAGAGCTCAACCTTGAGGACTTCATGCTAACCTTGAGAGCATTATGCTAAGTGAAATAAGTCAGATAAAGACAAAAATCTGTATAATCTCATTTAATATTTGGAATCAGAAATAACCAAACTCAGGGACTTCCCTGGTGGTCCCTTGGCTAAAACTCAACACAGGGGGCCCAGGTTCGATCCCTGATCAGGAAACTAGATCCCACATGCTGCAACTAAGACCCGGTGCAGCCAAACAAACAAGTACATACATAAAATACGTAAATACCAAACTCTTAGAGTAGATTTGCAGTTGCCAGGGCTGTACTGAGGGTCAGGGGTGTGGCGAAAGAGAGAAGAATGGGTAAAGGTGATCAAAGTGCACATCCTTCGGTTATAAGATAGATGAGTTCCGAGGATCTAATGTACAGAATTGTTACCATGGTTAATTCTGTATTGTATAGTAGAAACTTACTAAGAGAATAGATCTTAAAAGTTCTCAAGGCAGGAAAAAATATGGTAACTATAAGGTGATGGATGTGTTAACTAAACTTACTGTGGAAAACACTGCAATATAAACAAATCATCATGTTGTGTGCCTTAAACTTAATGTTATACATCAGTTATATTTCAGTAAAGCTGGTGAGGGTGGAGGTCTTAATCCTAACACAGTTACCTCTCTCCTCCTCCCTCCCACATCCCCACTCCACCCTCAGTCGGAAGCAGTACCTACACAGTTCAGGAAATGGACAAGGTACAAGATAGAACCAGAGTAGCCTGTCCAGCCTCCCCTTGCTTTCTTCTTTCTCTTAGTAAGAACATACCAAGTTTGCAATTTAAGGGAGCTTGGGACAGCTCCGTAATTCCAAACCAGTTATTAACAGTGGACCTTTAAGAATACGTAATATAGAGTGTGACACAGTTTAAAAGCCCCATCATAAGTGTGTGGAGGAAAGAGACCAGATTTTATAAGCACTCCTGGTTAAAGCAAGACTTGAATCAAAGAAAGGCCTTATGTGGGATCTGGGTATTTACATTCCCTTTATTCTCCATCACCTACCCATCCTGCAAATAAAAATCACCATACTTAGGCAAATCTAGATTTACCTATGCTTAAAATAACCCCATCTGACTAGCCTACAGAGTGGGTCATGTGGGATAGACTTTTAACTCCATGGTGCACTTTCCCTGCCCCTGGATTTCTGCAACTCTGGGCCAGAAAAACCCAAGATGACAGAGTAAGAGCACAAACTCCAGTTTTATCCAGAGAATTGTCCTTTGACCTAGCAAGAATATACTGAGTTACCAGAGAAGCTATAACATATTTAATTCTTTTTTTTTTTTAAGTTAGATGCTTGAACCTTAAGAGTTGGAAAACTAAAAGATGAGAAATTGAGAATTTCAAGTAAGAGTGAGAGAATACCTACAGATTATTTAAGGGGATAAACTCAAAAATTCCCCTGCCTAACCTATTGAGAAGGCTTTTAGTAGGATGAAAAGGTGAGAGCTGCCTTTTCCCCTGGCTAACATGTCTCTCTGGCAGCAGAAAATTGATAGCTGGGGTAAGGTATTATTTGGGACTTCTCGGGTAGCAAAGAACCCACCTGCCAATGCAGGAGATAGAAGAAATATGAGTTTGATCCCTGAGCTGGGGAGATCCCCTGGAGGTGGGCATGGCAACCCACTCCAATATTCTTGCCTGGAAAATCCCATGAACAGAGGAACCTGCAGGGCTACAGTCCATGGAGTCGCAATGAGTTGGACACTACTGAAGCGACTTAGCACACAGCACGAGGTATTATTCAGTAAATAACTGAAGCCCATACCTTGATTTAAATTTAGATATTTAGTTTTTCACATGTACTAAAAACTGATTTTCTCATCCTTCTGCCATCTGTACACATGCGCACAAGATCTAGAAGAAAGTACTCAGGCATCCCTCTTCCCCTTGAGCTCTTCAAATGAAACTTATTTTGCTTTTCCCCTCCCCAACTTTTTTAACTTTAGCAAGGTACTGCCTTTTGTAAATAGTCCAGGCTCAAAACTTTATCTTCATTTTTCTGATTTTGTTTTTATTTCATAATCCTAAGCTTAATTCTGCAATCCAACTAGACTAGGAGGGAAATAAGGAAAATAGAGAACCCAAAAAGCTGCAGCACATGAATAGATGTTGAGCATTTTCAAATAGCACAGAGATTATAGGATGGAGTGAAGAGATGAAGTTGGTGGGGTACACTCCTGAGCTATAGAAGGAATGGTACAGAAGCTAAAACACGAGTCATTTATTGGAGTTGTTCATTCGTGCATGCATGTTAAGTCACTTCAGTCACATCTGACTCTTTGTGACCCCACGGACGGTAGCCCGCCAGGCTCCTCTGTTCATGGGATTTTCCAGGCAAGAATACTGGAATGGGTTGATGCACTCTTCCAGGGGATCTTCCTGACACAGGGATCAAACCTGTGTCTCTCATATCTCCTGCACTGGCTGGTGAGTTCTTTACCACTAGNGGCAAGGATAATCTAATCAGTTAGAAAAGAGGATAGTGGTTGTCCCTGGTGTGTGTGATGGGGGAGCAATGTAGCAACTAGAAAGGGGAGCAAGAGAAAGTTCTGGAGTGTGGATAACATTTTCTTTCTTGATCTGACAATAGTTATACAGGTGATTTCAACTTGTGAAATTCATTAAGAAGTACACTTATGATTCATGCATTTTTCTGTGTACATGCTAAACTTCAGAATTTATTTTTTAAGACAGAGATCTCAAGTCTGTCAACCTTGTCCTCATGATAGGCTCAAATCAGGACATGATCAGGATTGTAATTTATTACTTTCTTTCCTATTTAATCTGTTTATGAAAATTCACATTTCTCATTAGTTTCTGCCTTCCAAATCTCTAACTGGCAAGTTCTCCACACCTTGAAACCCTTCAATGGTTTCCACACAAGAGGACATTATGCCAAGTTCTGTGCTTTGTGGTCTGTGCTTTTGTGTTGTAGACAGCAGAGTATCTCCCTTAATCCACAAATCTAATGAAATTGCTCAAATAACCAAATGGGCAATGACAAACACTTGGTTTGAAATTCACAACCATAAAACCGTTACAGCACTACTACAGCTATGGAATTCTTGGCCTGGTCAGTTCTACTGACGCCTTTGTTGCCACATTCTAGTCTTCCGGTCTCCTTGAGAACATTTTGGGTGATAACACCAAGTTCAAAGAACAACAATGATAGTGGAGGGGTGTTAAAGTCAGGAGTTCCTTGTTCATTAGTTATCCAACATTCTGAAGAGACCACTAACTATGCAAAAATACTTTCAATATGGACATCTAGGTACGAAAGGAAAAAAAAANCTCAAATAACCAAATGGGCAATGACAAACACTTGGTTTGAAATTCACAACCATAAAACCGTTACAGCACTACTACAGCTATGGAATTCTTGGCCTGGTCAGTTCTACTGACGCCTTTGTTGCCACATTCTAGTCTTCCGGTCTCCTTGAGAACATTTTGGGTGATAACACCAAGTTCAAAGAACAACAATGATAGTGGAGGGGTGTTAAAGTCAGGAGTTCCTTGTTCATTAGTTATCCAACATTCTGAAGAGACCACTAACTATGCAAAAATACTTTCAATATGGACATCTAGGTACGAAAGGAAAAAAAAACGAAACAAAACATGTTACCACGGTTGTAAAAAATAAAAACAAGCTTAATGTCATGGATTCCTAGGATGTTGTAGGATTCAAAAAATACTTCCTGGTTCAAAGGGCATGCACATTTTGATTGGTATTGCATTTCATCAAAAATGTGATTTGGAATAAATGACGTTTTTAATAACATTCCATTTTCTGACCCAGGACCATGATGTATCTTTTCATTTATTTTCTTGTTCTTTGATGTGAAGTTTTAAAGATTTCTCATTTAGTCTCTGCCCATTTCTTACTATGTTAATTTCTAAATAAACACGAGCAATGACTGAAATTCCTGGGGACTCAGTGCTCCCAAGAGAGCCCAAGTGGGCAGAAAGTGAACCCATTTTCCTCTTTAAATTACATCTCTCCTAGTATAATTCAGGAAGGAAAGACTTTCTACTAATAGTCTCAGGTAAACCTGTCTTTTAGTTTTGGCTGGGACAAAAGGAAGAAGAGGAGCAAACACATGGTGGTGTTCCACCCTTTTTTGTTGTGGTGGCGAAAATACGAATATGTTACCTCTAATCAGCTAATTTTCCATCATTATTGCTCTTCTATAGTTCTGCCATTAGGCCCAGGAAAAATAAATTATTAAAGAACATGGAAGTGTCTCTGACACTCAGGATGGTATAAAACCCTTAACAATCACTTGCTTGATTAATTTCATTTGGTTTTTAGGGAAACGTCACATTTGTTGCTCTGTCTTTGAAATAAAAGGCAACTATGTTCAAATGCCCACAAAACAGAGATTCTCAAACTTCTTAACTCAAGACTCCTTTACATTCTTAAAACTTGAGGGCCTTAAAGAGCTTTTGTTTATGTGGATTACATCTATTGACATTCACCATAATTTAAATTAAAACTGAAAAAATTATCATTTAGAAATAATAATAAGCCCATATGTGTTAATATAGATAACATTTTTCTGAAAAATAAGTATATTTTCCCAAACCAAAAAAATTTCATGAGAAGAGTGACACTGTTTTATGTTGTGCAGATCTCTTCAATGACTGGCTTAATAGAAGACAGATGGCTTTTCATTTGCTGCTGCACTCAATTTGTTAGAATATCACACATCATACAACCTCTAGAAAATTCCATTGTACAACTGTAAGGGAATGAACGTGCAGCTGATGTTTTAGTATTCTTAGGAAAGAAGTTTTGACTTTGTGAACCTCCCAAATGGAATAGGGAACTTCCTGCAATTCCCAGACCACAATCTGAGAGCCACTATCACAGAGGGTTGGCAACTTCACATGGTTCAACCTTACGTAATCTTGTTCCTCAAAATATTCAGCACCCGTAAGTCAAATAATTACTTACATTTCTTTAAATATGGTATGCTTTGCTTCTTAACAAGTTTTATACTTTTCATACTTTCAGTAAGGTGTGGGTAGTATGACACAACTTTCACCCAAATAAATTTCTGATTTCAGAAAATACACTAGTAGAAAAGTGCTAAAGGATAAATGATACATATGAATACATGAATTTCCTGATAAATTCAGGAAAAAGAATGACTAATATAAAAACATTTTTTCATTTTATCACCACTCAAAGAAACCCAAATAAAGCAACAAACTGACAAACTCTTGGGGTTAATTGTAAAAATATGAATTCATATCTTTCATCGTCACATTTCATGTTATCAAGTTTTGGGAAAATGCTTGATAATGGGGTATGAGCTAGTTCATAAGCGCTCAGGGGTACCTGTTACCAAACTGCCTTCTAGTGACCTCATCTTGGGATTTGCCCTGCCCTTTGTCCCAAAAATGCCACTTCTGAAAATTATTCTAAGGAGATTTTCATGGATATACACTAATATTTATGTTACAAATCCATAAGGCTGTATATTTTTATATTAAATGCTTTTTATAATATTGTTTTATTGTTGTTGTTTAGTCACTTAGTCACGTCCAACTCTCTGCAATCCTGTGGACTGTAGCCTGTCAGGCTCCTCTGTCCGTGGGATTTCCCAGGCAAGAATACCAGAATAGGTTGCCATTTCCTTCTCCAGGAGATCTTCCTGACCCATGGATTGAATTCTTGCATCTCCTGCATTGGCAGGCAAATTCTTTACCACTGAGCCACCAAGGAAGAAATAATCTAAGTGTCCAGGGGTAGAAAGTTATTGAAGTTAATTTATTATTAAATAAATTAGGAAGTTATTGAGTAATATTCTGCAATCATTAAAAGTGAATTTTAGAATTCAATAGTGACCAAAAAAAGTGTTCATGAAACATTAAGTGAAAAGGAGTATGACAAATCAGTGTGTATAGTATGGCACAGCACTGTAAAATATATATGTAGCTTTGTAGAGAAAAGGAGGTTAGAAGACAAGTGTGCCATGTCCAAATTTCATGTTGAATTCTCCAGAGGGAGCTTAGCAGGAGAGTTAGAGCGAAGGTCAAGTTCCTACTCTGTTCACCTCATGCTGCGTCTTGGACACAGGGCTGCCTACAGCCAAGGCAAGGAGATACCTTTTTCCTGAATTGTTCAAAAACATCAGATAGACTATTGATAGCCCTGGGATTTCATCAATGTACAAGTATTACTTTTGTGAAAAAAAAAATACAACTATTTTTAAAATATATCTTTTTATAAGCAGACAAGTGTTGGTGGTTGAAGCTGGAGAGTGGGTACCTGGATATTCACTACACTGTTCTTTTTCTCCCTGTGTTTGACATTTCCTTCAGTAAAAATATCTTTTCTGACACTCTTATGAACATAATACTTTATACAACTTGCTATTTGTTAAAATATTAATCCATAGCTCTTGTCATAACTGGAGCTTTTGGTCTCAAAATCTCTGACTTAATCCAAAGCCTGAAGAGTCTCTAAAAGATTAAAGCTTCGCAGCAAATACAAGCCACTGTTAATTTAACTTGCAATGTTTCAGCAAGATTAACAGTGACCTTTTAGACTCCCACAAAGCACTATACTTACCTCAAGTATCCACTTAAAATCTAAGCCTGTGGGGGTTTTTGATTTGAAAAGATGAGTAGGTCTTGGTTGATAGTTCTGACCTGCGTCAGAAAAGTATTCAAAACCAGACACGGAAACTCTGTCCTTTTCCCCCCTTTCTTTGAGTAAATAAAATAATCCTTAAGTTGATGAGCTATTTACTTGACAATTATTAAAGCCTAAGTTGTCACTTAGAAGGCAGTGGCACCCCACTCCAGTACTCTTGCCTGGAAAATCCCATGGACAGAGGAGCCTGGTGGGCTGCAGTCCATGGGGTCGCTACGAGTCGGCACGACTGAGCAGCTTTACTTTCACTTTTCACTTTCATGCATTGGAGAAGGAAATGGCAACCCACTCCCATGTTCTTGCCTGGAGAATCCCAGGGACAGGGGAGCCTGGTGGGCTGCCATCTATGGGGTCGCACAGAGTTG
>SJYV01030766.1:434423-456710 GCA_006410875.1 Neotragus pygmaeus
GACTGAGCAGCTTTACTTTCACTTTTCACTTTCATGCATTGGAGAAGGAAATGGCAACCCACTCCCATGTTCTTGCCTGGAGAATCCCAGGGACAGGGGAGCCTGGTGGGCTGCCATCTATGGGGTCGCACAGAGTTGGACACGACTGAAGCGACTTAGCAGCAGCAGCAGCAAGTTGTCACTTGCTGAAATGTTTGCTTGAAATCTGGTCTTTCTAAGCTTATTGTCCCTTGTGCTTCGATCAAAAGTCACAGTAAAGCTTTTCTCCTCTTACCAAATGTACTTATTTTGTGATCACTGTTCCATCCCTAACTGAACTTAAATGAGAATTTTCTTTTTCACCTTGACCCTGCAAATTCAAGAGAGATCAAATAAAATTTTATCTGTAAGCTCTGGACACATATATTCAATTTCTTTAACTATCTATCTCTGTTTGGAGGTCTCTTAGTCACTTCATATATACTTGTTCATGGGGAGGGGGAAGGCAGAGCTGACTAAATTTTTTTTTCAAGTATAGTTTTTATAATACTATAATACTATATTAGCTTCAAGTGTACAGTGGAATGATTCAGTATTTTTACAGATTATATTAGTTGTTACTACAAGCTAGCACGTGTTCAAAAGTGATCCTCTTCTCCCCAGTCCAAGACTGATTCTCTTCTAATGTTTCCCAGCTTTTTTTGATGGGGGGAACCTCATTACAAGGCACAAAGGGTTTTAGTTCCCTGATCAGTAATCGAACCTGTGCCTTCTGCATTGGGAGCGTGGAGTCTGAACCACTGGACCACCAGGGAAGTTACTCCTCATCTTAATAAACGGCTCCATCATCCACTCAGTGGATGTTAGTGTCCTCAGCGGCATCATTTTTTTCCCCCGCACCTGATCTCTTCATATTTCCTCTCACCTGCTTTAAACTATTCTTTCCCACCGTGGCAAATGAGATCATGTCATCTCCTTGTTTAATACCCTTGAGAAGTTTTTCATGGCTTTTAGGATGAAAACAAAATCCTAAATCCTACATATGGTCTATAAGGCCCCCGATGATCTGGCCCCCTGCCTGTTCCAGCCACTTTCACATCCTATCAATTCTCCCAAACAACCTGCCCCTCCTTCCTACCTCAGGACTTCAAATATGATGTTTCCTCTGTCTAGAAAGCTCTTTCTCCCTACAGCCCATGGCATTTCTAATTAATTAGATGACTAATTAGTCATCTGGAATGAACAGCAGTTAATCGTGGCTACTATTTCAGTGGAGCAATTCTGTGCTAAGCACCTCTTAGGTACTAAATAATTTAATTCTCTGAGCCACTGTATGAGGTGGGGCTCTGGGATTACAACTGAGGTGACAGTTAGAATCAGGTGAAAGTTAGAGTGTTAGTCACTCAGTCATATCTGACTCTTTGCGACCCCATGGACCGCGCCTGCTGGGCTCCTCTGTCCATGGAATTCTCCAGGCAAGAACACTGTAGTGGGTAAACATTCCCTTCTCCAGGGCATCTTCTCAATCAGGGATCGAACCCAGTTCTGTACTACAGGCAGATTGTTTACCATCTGAGCCACCAAGGAATCCCTATAATCAGGGAGAGAGGGGAAGAAAGGAGGAAGAAAGAAAGAAAGGTGGAAGGGAGGAAAGGAGGCAGAAAGAAGAAAGGATTATAAGGACGTAGATCATGTATTTGTAGAGGCTAGCAAGTCTAAAATTCATAGGACAAGCTGGCAGGTTAGTGATTTAGGTGAGTTATATAGCAGTTCTGTGTCTGAAGGCTGAACACCTGGTCAGAATTTCTATGCTGCAGTTTAGAGGCAGAATTCCTTTTTTAAAAATTCAGTTCGGTTCAGTAGCTCAGTCGTGTCCAACCCTTTGAGACCCCATGAACCGCAACACACCAGGCCTCCCTGTCCATCACCAACTCCCAGAGTCCACCCAAACCCATGTCCATCGAGTTGGTGATGCCACCCCTCCATCTCATCCTCTGTCATCCCCTTCTCCTCCTGCCCTCAATCTTTCCCAGCATCAAGGTCTTTTTAAAATTATTTTAATTGGAGGCTAANATACTGCCTAACACAGATCTGTGACAAAAAGAGGCTATGCCTTATTTTACTATTTTCCTGATTCCCTGTGAAAGAACCCACCACCATTTGTAATACACCCTCTCTTTTGGTGTATTTAAATAAGATGCTAGTAGATGAGATGGCTGGATGGCATCACTGACTCAATGGACGTTAATCTGAGTGAACTCTGGGAGCTGGTGATGGACAGGGAGACCTGGCGTGCTGTGATTCATGGGGTCGCAAAGAGTCAGACACGACTGAGCAACTGAACTGAACTGAACTGAAAGAGGTTCTGCTCTTACATTAGCTATGATGTTTACCTTGTTATTGATATGTATCATTCATGAAAAATAATAATTAGAAATAACTCCTTTAAAACATTTTTATAGAACCATAGCTATAAACAAGGTTTCTCTCTTGCCAAAAAGCTAAATCCCAGTAAAATGTCCTTCAGTCTGAGTAAAATGTCCTTCAGTCTGTTCCTGACACATAAATTCAGAGAAGTTATAAATGGAATTCAAGGTGCTTTTTAAAAGTAAATGTGTACTATTGTGTGAGTACCTTCTACATTCTAACAGGCCTTTCTTGCCTTTGAAATGCTATAGATGCTGTGATGCTATAGATGCTATAGATGGTGTGAAAAATACCTTTCAATTCAGCATTTTTGTGGGGATTAGAGGTTTGAGCTAGACGCTGACCCTCTCACCCTAAGACAAGGAGTTTTACCCAGCAGTTTGCAGGTTATCAGCTGTGGACTCTAATATGTTTCTAATAATGTGTAAGCAACAATTTTATAGTCTTCAAGTGAGCTTGATTGTTACCTGGCCCCCAAAGACTATAGCTTTTTGGAGTTTGTTTCCTGTTTTTAGCCATTTTCCACTTTCCCAATTTGCCTGCTAAATTATGCTTTGAATCAGACATTAGCCAGGGGTGGATGACTCTTTTAACAGAGGAAAACTAATCAGAGACACTTTCTTGATGCCAAAAATTTTTCTGCACAAGATGCTGCTTTGGAAATAGCTGTTGTCACCTGAGAAAACTCTGTTGTATATGTGAGACTTTGAACATCAGGGAATATGGCCAGAGACGGGAATTATGGTGGGAGTAAAAACAGGCAAGGAAGCACTGAGGGAGAAACAGAGGTTTTACCACTCTGTGGCCCACTGTTACTGGAATATTATAAAAATTTTGCACTCATGCTATTATGTGCCTTACAAAGCAACAACAGCTGAGATGCATGAGGACATAGGTTCCATTTCTTTAATATGTTTCCCTGACATCAGTGAAATGATGCTGTGTTGAAGACATGACTTTCAGTATGCCCAGATGGGATCAGAAAGCAGCTGTCAGTGTCTGGACCTGAGCCCGCCCTTGGCTCAGGGCCCCTGGCCTGGTTTGACTCGGAAACCCTGGTGCTCTGTCCTGGGACTTGGTGCTCAATGCTGTGTAACCCACCGGCTCCTGTATTAACCCAGGAATACCTCACATGTTACTGCACATTCAGCTGCGAACCTGCTAAGTATAATAAACTAAATAAATGGTTTACAAACAAAAAAATCAGGGAACTTCAGCACATGTGCCTTTCCTTGTGCACTCAAGTACTATCCTTTGTTAGGGAGGAGATCATATCTCATGGCAAACAGATGAAGAAAAAATGGAAACAGTGACAGACTTTATTTTCTTGGGCTCCAAAATAGCTGTGGACGGTGGCTGCAGCCATGAAATCAAAAGACGCTTGCTTCTTGGAAGAAAAGCTATGACCAACCTAGACAGTGTATTAAAAAGCAGTGATATCACTTTGCCGACAAAGGTCCATCTACTCAAAGCTATGGTTTTTCCAGAAGTCCTGTATGGATGTGAGAGATGGATCATAAAGAAGGCTGAGCACCAAAGAACTGATATTTTCAAACTGTGATGCTGGAGAAGACTTTTGAGAGTCTCTTGGATAGCAAGAAGATTAAACCAGTCAATCCTAAAAGAAATCAATCTTGAATATTCATTGGAAGAACTGATGCTGAAGCTGGGGGCCCAACACTTTGGGCACCTGATGTGAAGAGTTGACTCACAAGAAAAGACCCTGCCTGATTCTGGGGAAGACTGAAAATAGGAGAAGGGGGCAACAGACGATGAGATTGTTGGATGGCATCACTGACTCAATGGACATGAGTTTGAGCAAACTCTAGGAGACAGTGAAGGACAGGTAATTATGGTATGCTGCAGTCCATGGGGTCACAAAGAGTTGGATACGACTGAGCAACTGAATAACAACATATATTCAAATTTCTCTGTGCTGTCTCTAGGCTACCCAAAGCCTTCTATGAAACCTTGTTTTTCACATTACTCCCCTCTTATCTTCACTTTCAAAATCCTATACAAATTTGTCTATTCTCTGTTTCNCCTCTCTCATCTCCCTCTTTCCACCCTCTTGGGTTCCTCATGTTACTGTCCATTCTCCTAAAGAGCCAAGCACATGGCCTTTGTGCTCAGCTCAGGGCATTTGTATTTCTGCCTTTTCTCCTGAAACGTATTCCTCTTCAGTTCAGTTCACTTCAGTTGCTCAGTTGTGTCCAACTCTTTGCGACCCCAGAAATCGCAGCACGCCAGGCCTCCCTGTCCATCACCAACTCCCGGAGTTCACTCAAACTCATGTCCATCGAGTTGGTGATGCCATCCAGCCTCACCTCTGTCGTCCCCTTCTCCTCCTGCCCCCAGTCCCTCTCAGCATCAGAGTCTTTTCCAATGAGTCAACTCTTCGCATGAGGTGGCCAAAGTACTGGAGTTTCAGCTTTAGCATCAGTCCTTCCAAAGAACACCCAGGGCTGATCTCCTTTAGGATGGACTGGTTGGATCTCCTTGCAGTCCAAGGGACTCTCAAGAGTTTTCTCCAACACCACAGTTTAAAAGTATCAATTCTTCAGCACTCTGTTTAATTCTCTCTAATAGAAGGCTTCCTGATTTGGGAAACTAGTTAAATGCTAAGAAGGTAGGTTTTCTCAGAAATGCTACATTTTCATATGAAGTAATGAATAATTGTAACATTTCAGTTGCCATGATAAGTCAGAGGCCGGATTAAGAATGACCTTGTCTGGGGACTTCCCTGGTGGTCCAGTGGTTAAGACTCTGCACTCCCAAAGGAGGGTGCATGGGTCTAATCTAGTTGGGCAAGTAAGGTCCTATATGCCACCTGGCACAGCAAAAAAACAAGACAATAACAACAAAAACTTTGTCTGTCTTACTATTTTAATTGTGAAAAACAAATAGTGGAAAGAAAGCAACATTATTTCAAAGGCAATACATGTTGGTGAGTCAGAGAACCACTGGCAGGTCCACAGCCTAATATGACCCACTGAAAGGATGCATACAGTTTGTGTATTGGGGGGTTGGTGGGGGCATTGGAATTCAGTCCTGTTGGAAGAGCAGGCCTAAAGTTCCTTTTAAATGGCACTTTGCCAAAAATATTGATAAAAATGTTAACTGATCCCATTAAAGAATGAGGTGGGGTGTTGCTGATGGAGTTTACCGAAGAGTATTACTGCTGCTGCTGCTAAGTCGCTTCAGTTGTGTCTGACTCTGTGCGACTCCATAGACGGCAGCCCACCAGGCTCCCCCGTCCCTGGGATTCTCCAGGCAAGAACACTGGAGTGGGTTGCCATTTCCTTCTCCAATGCACGAAAGTGAAAAGTGAAAGTGAAGTCACTCAGTCGTGTCCGACTCTTAGCAACCCCATGGACTGCAGCCCACCAGGCTCCTCTGTCCATGGGATTTTCCAGGCAAGAGCACTGGAGTAGGGTGCCATTGCCTTCTCTGTGAAGGGTATTAAGCCACTCCTTAATTTTTCCTCTTAGGTGCTAGCCACCTCTACAGTCAGGTAGTATATTCATTGAGGACCAATTATATGCCAAGCATTAGTTAAACCCTTTTTTAACATAAATATGGGATTTTTTTCCCAACTATCTGTATCCATGTGTTTATCTATTTTTCAAATATCCAGATTCCTTATGTTTATCCATGTTGAAACATAAGTTGGAACAGTGGGAATCATCTTTATAATCCAGTAATGACATTTTGCCAGAGAAGGTAATGGCAACTCACTCCAGTGTTCTTGCCAGGAGAATCCCAGGGATGACGGAGCCTGGTGGGCTGTCATCTATGGGGTCGCACAGAGTCGGACATGGCTGAAGTGACTTAGCAGCAGCAGCAGCAATGACATTTTGCACATTTATCCTAAACAGGATAAAAACACAAATCATTTGATCTTTTCCATAAAGTCCATTTATGAAGCAGTAGGAAAAAAAAAAATCTACTTATGCATTTTTACCTTATTCCAAATCATCACACTCCTGGAAACAGATTTTTGAATAGGCTCATCCAGTCATCCCATTTTTACCTATGAATATACTATACAAGACACGCCTTCCCCATACTATACAAAAACAGGCAGAGACATTCACTCACTCAATGACATTTTGAAATATGCTCATCTCTCAATAGAGGTACTGCCTAATCCCTGAGATATTTATGCAGTTCACAGCCCATTAAGACCCACTGAGAGGATGAATGTTCTGACTTTTTTTGCATATCTATATATTCATACCTCTGTAATTAAACTCTAACAGAATAACTGACATGGAAGAAAGATCAACCAGAAAGGCATGCTCTTTTTACACATCTCTGCCACAAACAGGATCACTAAAAATGACTTGGGCATTGTACTTCTGCAGATTATAGAACGACATACTGATAGATCTAGAAGTCTAAAATATTACAGAGAATAATGTATAAAGAATCTCATCCTACAGTTAACATTTCAAAAATCTTCCATAAGATTTATCACAGACAGCTATTTCAAAAATAAATTCAGGTTGAAGAGACTATTTTCTAATTTCTTGAGGTAGACCCTGATGCTGGGAAAGACTGAAGGCAAAAGGAGAAGGGGATGTCAGAGGATGAGATGGTTCGAAAGCATCATCAACTCAGTGGACATGAATTTGAGCAAACTCCAGGAGATAGTGAAGCACAGGGAAGCCTGGCATGCTGCAGTCCATGGCATCACAAACAGGTGGACAGGACTTAGTGACTGAACAACAACAAAGGTGGAGTTCGTGACCACCAGCATCAGTGTCACTAGATGTGGTGGTGGTAGAGGTTTAGTTGCTAAGTTGTGTCCGACTCTTGCGACCCCATGGACAGTGGCCTGCCAGGATCCTCTGTCCATGGGCTTCTCTACATAGGTTTTAATGTTCCAGCCAGACCACATGGCATGTGGGATCTTAGTTCCCTGACCAGGAGTTGAACCTTTGCTATCTTCAGTGGAAGTGTAGAGTCTTAGCCAGCGGACTGCCAGGGAAGTCCTTGCCATAGATATTTTAAAATGGAAATTTGTTGTTTTTTCCTTATCTACTCAGTGTAAATGAGAAGTTGGTGCTTATGTAGCCTGCTGGATAACCTGGGTGTTCTCATTCTCTTTCTGCAGCCTAGCAACAAGCTAGCTCAGCAGGGTGTGCTGTGAGGCCTCAGACAGAAACTAGAATTGATAAGGAAAATTCCACAGGGTACTAGTCTCAAAAATCTTGTTTTTTAAGCCAATAAAATTGTAGCTGCAATAGAAAGGCTCAGTTTTCCAAATTGGCTGGGTGATCCCTGCTCCCTCCCCACTCCTCCAAAAGTATGTGAGGAGTCAGGGAGTAGGGATTCCTCTTCTGGTACTTTCCCCAGGCCCAGGCAAACTCTCCATGGGCTGGCCAGCAGGTGGGGGATCCCAAGCATTTGGCTAACCCCGAGTCTATAAATTTTTGTTTTGGGTCTGCACTGTTGTTGTGTTTATTCAAGCCATATATTGCTTGATAATACTGAAGTTTGAAAACCACTGGGCAAGAATTATTTAATTATATTTACCTATAATCTGTAAGAAGTAGATATCTTTTCAAAAACCTCACCCTTATTCCCATAGACAACATTACATTATTTCTCCCCCTCAAAACTTTAAACTTTTAATTTTGTATTATGGTATAGCTAATTAAAAATGTGTGGTAGTTTCAGGTCTTTAGATACCTGAGTTGTATAAATGTGAATAAATTCCAGNCAACATTACATTATTTCTCCCCCTCAAAACTTTAAACTTTTAATTTTGTATTATGGTATAGCTAATTAAAAATGTGTGGTAGTTTCAGGTCTTTAGATACCTGAGTTGTATAAATGTGAATAAATTCCAGAAAGACTTTTTGGAATTGTGGCTTAAAAAGTATCTTCTTTAAATTAAGAGTTTCTTAAAATGTCACTATAGCTAAAGCTTAATACTTTTTGTGTGTGTGTGTGAATATGTAGAAAAGACTTAAGCATGTAGGTTGATTCTATGATCTCAACTAAGTACACTGATAGCTCAACCATGTCTGTGGTTATTGGATGGGATTCTCTTTCTGCCAGTTAGTATTAACATGACAGAAATGGCAGAGACAGTTCTTAAGAAGTTTTACTATATCTTTGATGACCTCAGTCAAGTAGGTGAAAATTCTTTGATATGGTCAATAAACTGAAAACTCTGTCTTGTTAGGATAAAACCATGTGTGTCACCGTTTGTAATATTGTATTCTGAGTATTCTATCTGCAAGGAAAATCTAATGGAAGCAGGAAGATACAGAAGGCAACATTTCAATGGAGAACCACTGAAGAACATAATAACCAGATTAAAACTTTTCTGTTTAGATAGAAAAACAAAGTCTGAAAGGGGAGAAAACTTGTCTATAAAATCGTGAAGGGGTTAAAGAAAAGGAATGTATACCTGCTCATTAAATCCCGAAATCATAGAATCAGGATGTATCTCTAACACTTTATTAACTTTAGGCCAATTACAGAAAAGCACAACTTCTCATAAAAAAACAGACTTTGAATCACCCTAAATGGTGACATAGTAAATTTTTTACAACTTCAGAGATGAACCAATCTGGTAGAGTCTTAGTGAAGTGCAAGAGTGGTGAAAATCTTTAAATCTGATTTAGATCTTTAAAGCTGATTTAGATCTTTAAAGCTGATATCCAGGAGAATAGTTTAGACTTGCTACCACTTTTCTGGTGACACATCCCCTAGAGATAAAGTGTCTGATGAGCCATGCACCACCTCCAAGGTGATGATCATTATGATTTGAGAAAATAAAAACTATGAGTAGAAAATAATAAGAGATTCATAAAAAAAAAAAAAAATCACAGGACACGCATGCTTTGACTCAAAGACAATTGGGATGAACATCTGTGCATAATGTCCATTTTATCATACATATGAAATCTACATTTTCTCATAAAATATTAGCTTGTGGTTAACTTCTTATGTTATTTCGGGATAAGCAGGTTTTATTGACCTGCAAGGCCCTATAAACTGTGCTCTGTTCTCTCCCCAGCCCTCTGAGATCCCCTCCTATCAGGATCCAACCCACTCACTCTTCCAGCCACACTGTCCTCCTTGCTGTCCCTCCTGCACGCTCACCTTTTCCTGCCTCACTGCCTCCACTGGTACTGCTCCCACCGTCTGGGTGCTTTACCCCACAAGCATCCATTGCATGCTCCCTCTTTTCACTAAATGCTCTACGGAAACGTCACTTTGTCAGACAGCTCTTCCCTGACTATCTCATCAAAAATACCACTGTCTTTGCTGGCCCTTTACCCAATTTCATTTTTCATTTTAGTACTTAACAACACCCAACACAGTATACATTTGACCTTTGAACAACATAGGGACCAAGGGCACCAACCTTCTGCAGAATTGAAGAACTGAGTATAACTTATAGTTGAGCACCCAAATCCCAGGTTCTTCTCTATCTAGTTCACTTCCACCACTGCAGATTTGATCAACGTTAGATTGTGTACTCCTGTAGTATTTATTACTGAAAAAAATTCACATTTAAGTGGACCTGGGCAGTTCAAATTTATGTTGTTCAAGGGTCAAATGTATATGTATTTACTTATCANAAAAAAAAAAAATCACAGGACACGCATGCTTTGACTCAAAGACAATTGGGATGAACATCTGTGCATAATGTCCATTTTATCATACATATGAAATCTACATTTTCTCATAAAATATTAGCTTGTGGTTAACTTCTTATGTTATTTCGGGATAAGCAGGTTTTATTGACCTGCAAGGCCCTATAAACTGTGCTCTGTTCTCTCCCCAGCCCTCTGAGATCCCCTCCTATCAGGATCCAACCCACTCACTCTTCCAGCCACACTGTCCTCCTTGCTGTCCCTCCTGCACGCTCACCTTTTCCTGCCTCACTGCCTCCACTGGTACTGCTCCCACCGTCTGGGTGCTTTACCCCACAAGCATCCATTGCATGCTCCCTCTTTTCACTAAATGCTCTACGGAAACGTCACTTTGTCAGACAGCTCTTCCCTGACTATCTCATCAAAAATACCACTGTCTTTGCTGGCCCTTTACCCAATTTCATTTTTCATTTTAGTACTTAACAACACCCAACACAGTATACATTTGACCTTTGAACAACATAGGGACCAAGGGCACCAACCTTCTGCAGAATTGAAGAACTGAGTATAACTTATAGTTGAGCACCCAAATCCCAGGTTCTTCTCTATCTAGTTCACTTCCACCACTGCAGATTTGATCAACGTTAGATTGTGTACTACTGTAGTATTTATTACTGAAAAAAATTCACATTTAAGTGGACCTGGGCAGTTCAAATTTATGTTGTTCAAGGGTCAAATGTATATGTATTTACTTATCATATGTCTCGCCTATCTGAACGTAAGTCAGCTCTGTGTTGAAGAGGGACTTTATAACCTAAGTCTAGAACAATCTCTGGGGCTTCTCTGGTGGTTGAGTGGTAAGGAAATCTACCTGTTAATACAGGGGACATAGGTTCAATCTCTGATCTGGGAAGATCCCACATGCTGCAGAGCAACCGGGCCTGTGCACCACAGCTATTGCTTGTGCTCTAGAGCCTGGACGTGAAAACGCCTGAGCCCACATGCTGCAGCTACTGAAAACTGCATGCCCTAGAGCCTGTGCCCCTCAACAACAGAATCCATCGCAACGAGAAGCCTGTACATCGAAACTAGAGAAAAGTCCCCACAGCGACAAAAACCCAGCACAGCCAAAAATAGAGAAACAAATAAATTTTAAAAAGAAACACTACAAATAAAATAACCCGTGGCATAGTACATATATTCAGTAGATACTTCTTGACTAGATGGAGGATGAGTCAGGTTCAGTGACATTTCAGACTGCTGCCTTTGCTAGATGGCCTCGCAATCAAAGCTATGGTTAAATACAGGCTATGTCTTCTAAACAGCTAGTGACACTTGCTTAGATCCTGGCATCATACATACTGCTGTCTGGTTTNAGGTTCAGTGACATTTCAGACTGCTGCCTTTGCTAGATGGCCTCGCAATCAAAGCTATGGTTAAATACAGGCTATGTCTTCTAAACAGCTAGTGACACTTGCTTAGATCCTGGCATCATACATACTGCTGTCTGGTTTGTTACAGTACACATTTGAACAGGAGTTAGGGATTCTAATTCCATTTAGTAAGCATAGTTTCATCTAGGTAACCCTGCTTCTTATGAACTCTTGTTCCACTAAGTTTTGTAAGTCCAGAGCCTGTCCCCAAATTTCTCGGAGTTTCCCAGGAATGTTCTCGTTTCTCCCTGCTTTCACCAACTCAGTTCAGTTTTGGAATCATCTTGTCATATTATGTGTTGTTTCTCTCCCACTCCTGTTGACCCACATGTGGGAACTCAAGCAAATGACTTGCGTTTTAGCAAACTTCACTGATGTTTTAGGGAAGTTGGGGAATTCTACCTACTGGGAGGGTGGGGTCAAGATTGGGACAACTAAATCAGAGCAGCAAAAATAACTTTAGGTGGATGTTAAAGAGTCCTATTTTTAAAATATGTCATCCCACCATAGGAGACTCTTTTCATTGGTTGTTTCATTCTTATGGGTATCTCCCTTTCTTCATCACCTTATATTTCTAGGTCCTGTCTCCCAGATTGTCTTCAGCAAAATCCAAATTCTTCCTCTATCTTTGTTTGGTTCCTACTCCTAAACTCAACTCTGGATTATCAGCATATTCAAATTCATCGAAATGCTCAACAGATGCTCCCCCCTCCCACCCTGGCCCCCCAAAACCAAACAACCAACAACCAATTTACTTTCTTAAGGTCCACTGTCAGAGGTATATGCAATTTTCCCCCTCAGTTATGAAAAATTTGCTAAGGCTTCCTAGTTAGTAGTCTCCAGTAATTAAGTATGGCTAATATTATATCAATCTTAATCTTTCAGGAAAACAGTATATATCTTTGATATAAAAGTACTGTATTTTTGCAGGTATTACACTTTTGCAGGTATGCCAAAGAAAGGAAATTAACATTAATGGAAAGACTGTGTGTGTTTGTGTATGCTCAGTCTCTCAGTGGTATCCAACTTTTTGTGATCTTATGGTCTGTGGGCCACCAGGCTCCTCTGTCCTTGGAATTTTCCAGTAAAGAATACTGGAGAGGGTTGCCATTTCCTCCTACAGGGGATCTTCCTGACCAAGGCACCAAACCCAGGTCTCCTGCATTGGCAAGCAGATTATTTACCACTGAGCCACCTGGGAAATCCAAAGGAAAGACTACTATGTGTGAAACACTATTGGACTAGTTGTTTTCATTTATTCATTACGAATTTATTGAACACCTACTTGGCACATCCTTTTACTTAACGCATCCTTTTACTTAACTGGACCTCACTTTCCAGCTTTTCCATCCATGAGACACTTGGATTGTCCCTGAGGACTTAAGTGACCATGGTCTATCACTCCATCCAAGCTACTTTATCTTACATATAATCGGAACATTCAATTACCCATAATGAACCACCTCACCACAAAGCTCGGACCGCTCTTTTTGTTTTTCTAAGACTAGGCTTTAAACTGTGTACGTATATAATATGCTTTAGAACCGTATCCATTCTTCTCTTACCAGAGGCGTGGCTTCGGAGAATGTTAAACTTTTGGTCAAAATTTGAGATTCACATCCCTTTTCTAGTCAGCCTTAAACCTCCAATTTGAAGAGAAAGAAGCATAGCGTTAAAGGCAGCACGGCCTCCAGCGCTGCAAGGCCCAGGATGAGAGTTAACACCAGGTGACAGAACTAAATCTGCGAAATGCAGGGCGCAGGGGACGGGCGGACAAGCCCGCCCCAACTAAGCGTAGCCTGGGCACTATCCAGACCGTCCAGCCAAACCCTCCTCCTTAGCCCTCCTCGGCCCTCCGGCGAAGCTCCCACAGGCAGAGATGGAACTGGGGAGGAGCAAAGAGTCAAGGGCGCGCGCGGGCAACATGACGTCAGATACGCGACGCGTCGCAACGCAGTGCAAATTGGGATTCGGGGATGAGCTGGGCTGGCTTCCGTCCGGATAGCGATTCTTCCTCGAGTTGGTGAGAGATGGGCCTTTGGCGAGGAGGCCGGCGTTAGTGAAGTGCGCCGGGCTCCAAGGTGAGTGCGGGGCTAGGTCCCGGCCTTTGATCCTTGGGAATCCGACCGCAGCGAAGCCCCTTACCTTACACCAGCTGCCGATCACCCGGGAGCAAGCTCTGTCCTCGGAGAGGGGTGGGACGATCGGCTTTTGGAGGAAGGGCCCAACCTCAAATCTTTCCTGCTGTCCACCTAGGGTTGCCCAGCCATTTCCGTGTGGGGTCAGGTTTTCCGGTCTCAGAAGGTGGCCTTGACCATTCTTCCATCTTCTTGGACAGTCAGACCGACTTTGACCTCCTTCCTCTTGCCTCCGTTCTCGGATTTACTTGCAGTCGAGCTGCATCCCCAGGCCTTAATACAACCTCTCAGAGTGTTTTTCAGTCCGTCTTCTGATCCAGTCAAACTTGCTTTTAGTGAAGTTCAAATGTGCGGTTAAAGAAGCTTTGAGCGCATCAGAGTTAAAATTGTGACTTCCCCAAATAGAAGCTTTTCTTTCCTAAAATGTGCCCTCTCTCCTGGAGTTGTGGGATAAGTTAATTTCACCTCCACTCCACCTTGGAAATTATTAGAACCCTGAATTTATACCTAAACCTGCAGGCCACACTTCTCAGTTTATTTCTTGCCTCCAGTTCATTTTGTGACCTTGAAACAAGTCCCTTAATCACTAGCAAAATATTTACCTGAAGACAGGTGTTGCAGAATCTAAGGAATTTAATACTTGGTAAGAGCCCTGAGTGTTTCAACTATAGGGGATGCCGAAATAAAGATTTTACTCTCTGTAAATCTGCAAACATCCTAATTTTTGTATACTTTCTACTGCAGCCATGAAAAATGCACAGTGGTCTTTGTTAGGGAAGTGTTCCTCTTGTAGGCTTTTTCTGTGGCTTTGCTATGTAAGCAGATTTTGTATTTCAGCAGATTCTGTTTAAGATTCATTGTTGAATGTCTTTCACGAGGGATTTAGATCATTTCTCATGATTCCAGAATACTGGTCTAATCTGTCCGAAAGGTTTCCGGTAGGTTGTGTTGTGTTTCTAACATGTTGAAATAAGTATTCCATTTCTTGTGACACATTAGGTGCATCTTTTAAATTAGATAGTAAGAACACAACAACCTGTCACTAATGACATAAATACATACTAATTGCACATAGGTATGCATTGTAGTTTTTGAGAAAACAATGAGTGAGAAAGACAAAAATATTTTAAGGATGTCTTTCTATAATTTAATTTTTTAATATATTTACCTCAACTTTGTCAGTTATTATGGTCTTTTGTTTATTAGTATGAACACAATAGGAAAGAACCAGGATGGCTTTTGTAAAGTAGAAGAGTCAGTACATCAGGTTTTTTCCATAAAATGCCTGACATTATCTTTTATTATGAACATTATATTATGAACATGAAAATATACTTATTTTTGGAGAGATGAAAGGGAAAAAGTGTTCATTAAATATGAGGTGCTAATAAGTTAAACATTATTGAGTCTTTTTTGTTTTAATCTTGGTTAGTGTCCCAGTTGCCTATTGCTATATAACACTTCACTCTAAAACAAAGTAGGTTAAAGCTACAGTTTATTATCTCATGTTTCTTGGGCCAGCTGGATTCAGCTGGTTGCTTCTGAATGAAGGTTTCTTGTATTTGTAGTCCGATATCCAGTATCCAGCTAGGATTGGAGTCATCTGAAAACTCAGCTGGGCAGAACATCCAGGATGGCTCATTCCCATCGATGGCAGTTGAGGTTGGCTGAGAGTTCAGCTGAGATGTCAACTGGAGTGCCTGCGATATAGCCTCTTCATGTGTCTTAGACATAGCACAGCATGGAGGCTGAGTTCCAAGAGCAAGCGTTTGAAGGAAATGGAAGCCTTCTCTTAAAATCTTTTCAAGCCTAGACCCAGAAATTGGCACAGCATTACTTCCAACATTCTCTATTCATTAGAGCAGTTAGAGTCCTCCCTCCACCAGATAATGGACTTTTGAAGGAGCCAGTGCTGATAATAACTTGTGGCCATCTTTAGCGTACCATAATTATGTTGACAAGGTTGTGTTAGACTAATATTTAGATGTAATAGTAGATGCAGAGTAAGTTACACTTCTGATTTTTTTTTACCTGTCTCATGGCGTATTATAATTTTTGGAGCACTTTTTGAAAAATTTTTTTCATTTGTTACCTTTGAAAACTTTATAGAAGCAGATGGATTATTTCCATTTTGCAGATGAAAATAAACTGAGCAATGGCACTGGTGGCATTGAAGGATTTAAGGAATTTGCCCAGAGTCATATGATAGTAAGTGGAAATGAAACTAAGACTTGCAGTACTTTCATAATATAGAATTTATTAGTAAATGATGAAATGTTATATTAAACTTATTTTGGAATTACATATTTATAACCATACTAATTCAAGAAACACAGTACTCATATGTAGTGAATAAAGTTAGTGTTGAAAGAGCTGAACTTTGTCTCTTCTAACACATTACAGTTTAGTCTTTCATAATACTAAATTACCTGAAATGTACCAATAATGATGTGGACCTGCATGTCTTTTTAAAAATTGAAGTATAGTTGATTTACAGTATTTTAGGTGTACAGTAAGTGATTCAGTCATATATATATATATTCTTTTTCAGAGTCTGGCATTATAGGATATTATAAGATATAGAGTATAGTTTCCTCTGCTGTACAGTAGGTCCTCAATGTTTGTTCATTTTACATATAGTAGTCTGTGTCTGTTAATTCCAAATTTATTCCTCCCTACTCCCTTTCACGTTTGGTGACCATAAGCTTGTTTTCTTTGTCTATGAGTCTATTTCTGTTTTGTAAATAAGTTCATCTATATCATTATTTTAGATTCCACATGTAAGTGATATCATATGATATTTGTCCTGATGTCTCTCTAATATCATGAAATTATACATTATAATATCAATTTCAAAACAGATTGAAAAGCTGTGGGTATAGGAATCCTGGAGGTTTTACTTTAGTTTTTTAATTATAAAATATTAAAAATGATTTCTCATAATTTTTGGTAGGTTGGGAATGATATAACTTAAGATGTTGATTTCAGTTGAAAACTAATTGTCATCTTCAGACTGTTTTATTGCTTCTAGTAACATACTTATATCCATTCTTTGTGCTCATGGTTCTCTGTCTTAGTGTATGTTAGAATTAACCTGAGGAACTTTATAAAAATTCTTATGTTCAAATCTCACTCAGATTCTAATTGAACTATTTAGGAATCGATTCTGGGCATCAGTATTTTTTTCGAGTTCTGTGGGTGATTCTAATATACAGCTAGGGTTGCAAACCATAGCTTTTTTTTTTTGGTACTTAAGTACGGTTGGGTTCCCAGCTCATCCATTTGGCATCTGCTAAGAAAAATTGAAGAGATAAAGAGGGAGAAGAGATAAGAAATGGAGCAAGGTTACATATGTAGAAAGATACATATTTATTGTGTAAAACGGTTACCCTTGTCTGTCTTCTAGGAATGATCCTTCTTATTAAAACCAAAAAATTTTTGGCATGGTATGTTAGTGCCTATATTAGGGTACATTGCTTTATATTACCATTGTGTACTTATCTTTCATCTTAAGAGGTAGAAACTACATGAGGAGGTATATTCTTTGTATTCTCTCTGGCCCTCAGTCCTGCACTTTGTATTCTAGATGTTTACTAAATTGAAACTAGTTTTTAGTCACTCTTCAGAACTATGGCTAGTTATTTTACTCTTTCTTTTTAGCAGTGTAAGAATTTTGTAACTTTGGAATTCTCCAGGTTAGAGCCCTTAAGGTATCTTGTCAGCTATAGAGAAACAAGATATCATTTCCTTAGTGATTCATTCTTCTGATATTAGTTACTAGTGTGAATGATTATGTTTTTAAAACTATTTTAGAAGTTTTAAAATATACATAAAAGTGAAGAGAATAGAACTATTTAAACTATCCTAGATAACCTATTACTGTCAATACTTTGTCACCTCCCAAAACAATAGGGATTATAAAAGTTAACATGAACACCTTAATAGTTGATTTAGTATCTGTTTGGTCTTTCTAGTAAACTTGGTATCTAATTACATATTTACATCTCTCTCAGGGCATCTTTTTTTAGATATTATTTCTTTTTCATATACTTAACATGTTCAGTCTTTTTTGTAAGTCAGTGGTTCTTATATGGGGTTAATTTTGCATCCCCTCCCTCCCCAACCCCATCCCAGACATTTGTCAGTCAGGAAACATTTTTGGTTGTCCCAACTGGAGAGATGTGGATACTACTGGCATCTAGTGGGTAAAGGCCAGAGATGCTGCTAAACCTACTGCATTGTGTAGGACAGCCCCATAGCAGAGAATTATTCAGCCCAACATGTGAGTAGTGCCCAAGTTGAGAAATGCTGCTGTAAACTGGTCAGTTTTTTAAACTACAATATTCCTTTTTTTTTGTTAATAGCACTACCACTGTTCCCATTTCTCAGGGTTTGAAAGTGTGTGTGTGCTTGCACTTAAGACAGAAAATATTGTTTCAGTCAAAACATGGTTCTACCTTTTTATATTCTTTTTTCCATGGCCTGCTAGTTATTCTTTTCTAAAGTATAATTCCCTTGTTTGTTTCCTTCAAATCTGTCTTATATATCCCCACTTTGACCTGCCCAGAAGTACTATTTTCCTTTCAAGGAAGGTCTGGCTTCTTACTGTGTGCTGAATTAAATATAGATAATTTTGGGTGGCTTCAAAAGTTTTCCATCATATAACTCCTCACTTTACCTAATAGAATTTATTATTGTTAGCCAACAGCTATTAAAGGTTGACTCTAAGGACTACTGAAGTAGTTATTAGAGATCTAGTGTGTTAGAGTAATGACTTGTAAAGACGAGTAAGTGTAATTCCTTGATCTAATTGATTATTTCCTAATAATCTGTATTATATTCTTTATTTTTCTCACTACTTTCCTATACTGATTCCTCTTTTTGTGTCTTTGTTTGTGTTGATTGCCTCTTCTGCATGCCCTCCTTTCTGATTCTCTTCATAGCTAACTCCTGTCCTTAGGACAGGTGGCTGTCTTTTATCACAGCATCACGATACTGCATGCTTATAAGGCCATGAGTAACTTAAAGTGTAGTCACACTTGTCATCTGGTCCAAATTCTGTACTGAAAGAATGATATAGGTAACAAATAGTATAGGATTTAGACCAAGAAATAAACTCCAGATCTGGGACTGTTAAGGATGGAAGAGATGAAACGTAAGTTGTTGCTATTGTTGTTTTGGCCGCACCTTGTGGCATGTGGAATCTTAGTTCCCTAAGTAGGGATCGAACTTGTGCCCCCTGCACTGGAAGTGTAGAATCTTAACCACTGGACTTCCAGGGACTTCGCTTAAATTGGTTTTTGAAGGACGAAGGATCAGCATAAAAGAGTATTTTATGTCTGGGCTGGAAGAAGCTCCCCCCTCGCCCCAAGTTACACTGAATTTCCCCCTCCTTTTTACTTCCCAGTGAATGGAGTTAATATATTTGTGCATATGTGTGTATATATATATATATATGTGTATGTGTATATTGTAGGAATTGTTGTTGGCTTATTATTTAATGAGTATCAGTTTGGTCCTGGTAACTAGACTAAGATATTTGTGACCAGAAGCCCTGTGGTATTCTCTATCCCCCTAGAGCAGTTACTCAAAGTAGCCAGTCTCTATTATAGCCTTGCGGCTTGTACTAGAATATAAATGAGTACACTGCTTTCCTCCTAAAGAAAGTCTTGCTACTATGAACAATTCAGTGTGCTTAATTGGTTTCAGTTCAGTTCAGTCGCTCAGTCGTGTCCGACTCTTTGCGACCCCATGAATTGCAGCACGCCAGGCCTCCCTGTCACAAGCTTATTTGATCACAGACTGGTAACCAGCAGTTCCTCAGCCAGCACTGGTCTGTAGACCACACTTGGAGTATAGCATTGCTCTGCAGGACTTCTTCACTTTTTCAGTTGTAACCTATAGTAAGAAATATATTTCATGTTTCTACCCAGTGCTCTGTAGGTGCATACCAGGTACGCATAGCCTAAACTAAAATTTCATGAAACAGTTCTTAACCTTACTATGTGTGACATGGTCTGATAGTTTCTCTTTAGGATTTAGTTAGTTTCTTTTTTAATGATGATTGTGACCTTCTAAATTGATTTTTTAAAACACTGTGCTTGTCACTGGACACACAGTAAATACTCAGACGATATTATAAATTTTGTTTTTTAGCAGTGATTTCATCCTTGAAAGAGTTCAGCCCTCAAGTATTGCTTTGAAACAGATTATTTCATCAGTACTCACTTGTCTGGGCATTTTAACTGGAAGCGTGTTGAATGGATTATATGAAATTTAAGACAGTCAGATGATGTCTGGTGAATTGCTGTCTGAAGGCCAGAGATGAGGGGAGATGAGATGATGGATGGCCAACAAAGACCAACTTCACTTTCTTTTTTTTTTACTTTATTTTACTTTGCAATACTCTATTGGCTTTGCCATACATCGACATGAATCCACCACAGCAAACTTCACTTTCTTTTTAGTCTTTCCAGCAACCTTGGCAGTAACTGGTATGAAGCCCTAGTTCAGGTATCTTGACCAGTCTGAATGACCAGAAACTTCAGTTGTTACTTTTTTTACTTTTTAGTCTTTACTCTGTGGTTCAGGTCATCTAATTGCTAGTTCTCTTTGGAAGGATCAGAAAGATGTCAGAAGGAAAGAGGAGGGGTGTATATGCCTTCCTTTCCTCCCNCAAACTTCACTTTCTTTTTAGTCTTTCCAGCAACCTTGGCAGTAACTGGTATGAAGCCCTAGTTCAGGTATCTTGACCAGTCTGAATGACCAGAAACTTCAGTTGTTACTTTTTTTACTTTTTAGTCTTTACTCTGTGGTTCAGGTCATCTAATTGCTAGTTCTCTTTGGAAGGATCAGAAAGATGTCAGAAGGAAAGAGGAGGGGTGTATATGCCTTCCTTTCCTCCCTGTTACCACCTCCTTTCAGCGCTGCCTGGTTTTCCTTTTTGGAGCCTTGCTGTTGATGAAGCTGGAGTCCTTAGTGTCTGTCAGGTTTACACATCTTAAGCATTTATTTTTTGTTTTAGAAGACCTTTTTTTCTTACGTATATTTATTTCATTTTTTTGTACTTAAAATCTTTTTTGACATGTACATAGTTTTCTTGGGTTATATGTTGTATTTAGTTCTAGAGCTAAACAAGCAGCTTTTAAAATTATTTAAATCCTGTAGTTATTGAACATTACCATCGTAAGTATCAGTGGGTTTGTTGTTACTATTGCAGCCAAAGTAAGAAATTGTAAATCCATTCAGTTATTCTGGCCTTAAGGTTATTTTGTGTCATTCTCTTTTGACATTTCTTTAACGGCAAAATGCAGCAGAATGACATATCAAAAATATAATTCATTAAAGTTTACATGCATTTAAGTTGGATTCGTATTCTTCTCTGCTTTCTCATTCAATTAGGGAAAAATACCCTTTACCTTGTGCTTTGACTTCTCCAGAAATGTATGTGATTGTAGAGGCTGAAATAGAAATTGAGGCAATGATGTGTTTTTAACACTAGGCATCTATTTGACAGTATAACTTATAACTTAATGAATGAAAATGGAAACAACTGTGATCCTCTGATGACATCATCAGAGAAAGTTGTTCTTTATTTCAGCTGTTCTCAAAAATCAAATAAGGACAGAAAAGATAACTTAAAAAAGCAAATTCTTTCTCCTAGAAACCCTCATTAAAAACTTTGATGTCGTCACAATCTTATCCCTGTACTTTGCCCCCAAGTGTCTAATCAGTTGTCAAGTTCTGTCAAGAATATGTCTCAGTCAAAGAGACACCTTTGTGGTGTCTCTAATGTTTATCTGCCTCCTCCATTCCATCTCTGCTGCCTTCGTTCTGACCATCATCTTTCCTTAGGATCATTATAATGTGTAACTAATGTCTTCCTTATCTCTAGTCTTTTAAAACCTAACCATGTACTGTTAGTTTGGATCATATAACTGTTCTTAGATCCTTGCTTATGGCTCTCTGTTACCTTTAGAAAAAAAGTAAATGCTTTAACGTGACATTCACAGCCTTCCATTTACATGTTTCTAGACTTTTTCAGGCCTTCAGTTCAGTTCAGTTGCTCAATCATGTCCCGACTCTTTGTGACTCCATGAACTGCAGCATGCCAGGCCTCCCTGTCCATCACCAACTCCTGGAGTCCACCCAAACCCATGTCCATCGAGTTGGTGATTGCCACCCAACCATTTCATCCTCTGTCTTCCCCTTCTCCTCCTGCCCTCAATCTTTCCCAGATTCAGGGTCTTTTAAATGAATCAGCTCTTCGCATCAGATGGCCAAAGTATTGGAGTTTCAGCTTCAACATCACTCCTTGCAAATAACACCCAGGACTGATCTCCTTTAGGATGGACTGGTTGGATCCTCTTGCAGTCCAAGGATCTCTCAAGAGTCTTGTCCAACACCACAGTTCAAAAGCATCACTTCTTCAGCACTCAACTCTTTTTGTAGACCAACTCTCACATCCATGCATGACTACTGGAAAAACTATAGCCTTGACTAGACGGACCTTTGTTGGCAAAGTAATGTCTCTGCTTTTGAATATGCTATCTAGGTTGGTCATAACTTTCCTTCCAAGGAGTAAGCGTCTTTTAATTTCTTGGCTGCAATCACCATCTGCAGTGATTTTGGAGCCCAGAAAAATAAAGTCTGACACTGTGTCCACTGTTTCCCCATCTATTTGCCATGAAG
>SJYV01030766.1:458397-503322 GCA_006410875.1 Neotragus pygmaeus
TCTCTAGTCTTTTCCAGTCTATTGCTTTCCTCTACTTCTTTGCATTGATTGCTGAGGAAGGCTTTCTTATCTCTCCTTGCTATTCTTTGGAACTCTGCATTCAGATGGGTATATCTTTCCTTTTCTCTTGCTTTTTGCTTCCCTTCTTTTCACAGCTATTTGTAAGTCCTCCTCAGACATCCATTTTACTTTTTTGCGTTTCTTTTTCCTGGGGATGGTCTTAATTCCTGTCTCCTGTACAATGTCATGAACCTCCATCCATAGTTTACCAGGCACTCTGTCTATCAGATCTAGTCCCTTAAATCTATTTCTCACTTCCACTCTATAGTGGGATTTGATTTAGGTCTTACCTGAATGGTCTAGTGGTTTTCTCCACTTTCTTCAATTTACGTCTGAATTTGGCAGTAAGGAGTTCATGATCCGAGCCACAGTCAGCTCCTGGTCTTGTTTTTGCTGACTGTATAGTGCTTCTCCATCTTTGGCTGCAAAGAATATAATCTGACCAGCAAGTCCTTGTTCATTCTCTATCCTGGCTAGTTCCCAAACGTGTTCATTACTTTTTTGGCTTTTTCCTCATACTCTTTCTCATCTATCAAAAAGCCTTCTCTCACCAAGACTCACATAAATGCAATCCCATTGCTTGATGCCTCCTAAGATCCTTCTAGTTATACTTCATCTTCTTAATTTTTCTCATTGTACATTATTTATACTTTATAGTTTGATGCTTACGATTACATGTTGTATTAACACTGCTTACTATTTTCTCTTTCACATTAGTTTTTAAACTTAGCGAGGAAATGGATTGCATATAATTTTTGAGTTCCTGGGAGCACAATGTCTTCTATGGTAGAATATTTGTGAATGTTCGAATTGAATTTAACTTTGAAATAGCTAATGGTTTATTATTTTAAGTTGCCTAGGTAGCATATACATTTTTATATTGTTTGTCTTTCAAAGATCCTAGCTTTTAAGGTAATCATGAGAAACAGATTTGACTGAGACATATTCTCGACCTTCAACTTAGAAGGTTCAAATAAATAGCTCTTTTTCCCAACTGAGAAACTTGATTATCAGGAACAAAATAGACTACCTGACTTTTTGAATGTATGTTCTGTGGTTAGACCACTAATACTTAATGACCCAGAAAAAGGATAGAGGTGGAAAAACAGATATGATCAGACTGGTGCCAAGTTACTCTATCTCTGGCGTTAATCCTTATCTTAGTACACTTAGTGTTACCAGTGAAAAATCATTGGGCTTTTTGGAAATTATATTTCAAGAATTAACCTATATCAGGGGGAGCAAATGTTTCTTATGATTGCTGAGCTAGGTGAGGGTAGAAAAGTCAGGATAAGTTTTATTACCCTTAACTTTATGTCCTCTGCTGTGCTTAGTTGCTCAGTCATGTCCAACTCTTTGCAACCTTCTANAACCTATATCAGGGGGAGCAAATGTTTCTTATGATTGCTGAGCTAGGTGAGGGTAGAAAAGTCAGGATAAGTTTTATTACCCTTAACTTTATGTCCTCTGCTGTGCTTAGTTGCTCAGTCATGTCCAACTCTTTGCAACCTTCTATGGACTGTAGCCCGCCAGGCTCCTCTGTCCATGGGGATTCTCCAGGCAAGAATACTAGAGTGGGTTGCAATGCCCTCCTCCAGGGGATCTTCCCAACCCAGGGATCAAATCCAGGACTCCTGTATTGCAGGCAGATTCTTGACCATCTGAGCCACTACGGAAGCCCAAAAATACTGGAGTGGGTAGCCTATCCCTTCTCCAGGAAATCTTCCTCACTCAGGAATTGAACCGGAGTCTCCTACATTGCAGGCTGTTCTTTACCAGCTGAGCTACCAGGGAACCCCCTTCTGTCCTCTTGCCTTCCTGAATAGTCCAAGCTCCAACGTTCCTTGCTCTCGGTCACCTTCTGTTGTAGCATCACTAAGGCCTCAGTTTCCTTAAGCACCTTCCAGGAAACCTCGTTTCTTGGCCTCAGTGTGCTTTTCCTCAGTCAGAAGTGTTATTCCTCAACCGTTGCTTACATTTCAGGAGAAATTAAGTTTCTGAAGCACTGCTCTATCCCATCATTTTCCTTCTCATTGCCATTTAAAAAAGGTTATCTACAGTCTACTTCCATTTCTTTGTTCCTTAATGCTGTGCTCTTGCTTCTACTCATAACACTGTCTGGAAGCTGTGTTCAATGATGTTATATATACCAGACCCTATTCCAAATCTGTTTTGTTTTTTTAATGAGTACTTAGAAAAATAAACTTTACATTTACTTGTTTCACCCATAACTTCCTAACTTACATCTGTCTGGGTATTCTTTTCATATTTTTATACAGCTGGATATTTTATTCATGTTTGCATTGTTAATAGAATATTAATTGCTTTAAAAATTTTAAATATTAAGTACATTATATGTTATTTTACATGCTATAAAAGCCTGATAATAAAATGATCATCTATACCAACTATTATGGGCTTCCCAGGTGGCACTAGTAGTAAAAGAACCAACCTGCCAATTCGGGAGGCATAAGAGACTCAGGTTCTATCCCTGGATTGGGAGGATTCCCTGGAGCAGGGCATGGCAACCCACTTCAGTATCCTTGCCTGCAGAATCTCATGGACAGAGGAGGCTGGTGGCTTACAGTCCATGAGGTCACAAAGAGTTGGATGTGACTGAAGTGACTTAGCACAGCACACCAACTATTATATGTAAAATAAGCTACCGGATGTGTATAGCCAATATTTTGTAGTAACTATAAATGGAATATAACCTTTAAAAATTGTGAATCACTGTATTGTACACCTGTAGTATATAATATTATAAATCAATTATACTTAAATAAGATCATCTGTGAGCATCTGTGAATATACCACCCAACTTGAGAAATAAAACCTTACTTTACTGATACCCCTGAAGCTCCGTGTGTGCATTATATCCTCCACATTTCCAGAAATAGAATTTTATTTTTACTGTTCCTACCTTTATTTATAGGTTTATCTGATTTTTATCCTTAAGCAATATATTGCTAGTTTTAGTTTGTTTTAAAACTTCATACAAAAGGTGTCATGTTGTATGTATTCGTGCTTTTTCACTCAGCTTGAGGAGCGTAAGCAGAGATTGAGGAGGTGTTGAGCACAGTGGGTTAGGGAATGTTCTCCAGTTAAACTGTTTATCTTGGGAGATCAGAGGCCATGTCATATATATCCTTGGTGAATTTAACATGTAGCGTTATGTTTCTTATAAGGTAAGACACTCAATGTTGTTATCTGGAAATGCAAGGGATCCCTATCGTATTCTTTCTTTATTGGATGCTCTTTGCTGTTTTGGTGATGCATTGCTTTTTTGGAGGTTTACTTATTTATTTATTTATTTTGCTTTCTGGTCGTGTCACTCTCTTTTTTTTTCTTTTTTAAAAATTTATTTATTTTAGTTGGAGGCTAATTACTTTACAATATTGTAGTAGTTTTTTGCCATACATTGATATGAATCAGCCATGGGTTTACATGTGTTCCCCTGGAGATGCATTGTTGATGACTTAGATACCTAATGAGAAGGATATATTTAATGTTGATTAATCCATTTGGGAGTTATGGTGTGGTTCAGAGCTTTTTCTCCCCTATCACTGATAGGTTTAGACATAGAACTCATGGAGGTGGGGGGGGTGTGCAGAGTAGAAAATGTTTACCTATGAGATCTTTGTTTTTAAATGCATAGATCTGAGACTACTAATTCAAGTGCTGGATTAAATCTGTGTTTGTAGATGCATAATCCCAGGGACCGGGGAGCCTGGTGGGCTACCGTCTATGGGGGGTTACACAGAGTCGGACGCGACTGAAGTGACTTAGCAGCAGCAGCAGCAGCAGAGATGATATAGATGGAAAAAAATTAAAAATTATAACTGACTTTTAGAGAAAAATAGCTAAGTTTGGTGAGTAAGAGTGGATTAGTGGCACAAGGTTGGTAGGGATGAGTATCAAGAAATGAGAAAGCATTAATATTTAATATAAAATGTGACTAGAATCAAAGCAAATTTGGGTACTTTTGGAGTTTCACATAGGTGAGCAGAAACCTTTTCCCCCCTTAAGTTGTACCTTACTCAGCATCATAGGAGTCAGTGTTCATTGATGTCCATTCATCTAATACTAGTGAACTGATAGAATGAAGAGCATTAAGATTGTGGAAATAAGTGATAGGGAAAAATTTATCTCTTTTTTGATTGAAGTATAAATTGATTTACCGTTGTGCCAATCTGCTATACAGCAAAGTGACTCAGTTATACATATATATATTATACATCTTTTTATATATTTTTTGTTATGGTTTATCACAGAATATTGAATTTAGTTCCCCATGCTTTGCATTAGGACCTGTTGTTTACCTATCAAAATGTAATAGTTTGCAACCCACCAACCCCAAACTCCCAGTCCATCCCTCTCCCCCCAACCCTCCTCTCTACTGTGCATTCCCCGCCACAATTGCAAGTCTATTTATGTCTATGAATCTGTTTCTGTTTTTTAGATAGGTTTTATTGTGCCATATTTTAGATTCTGCATGTAAGTGATATCATATGATATTTGTCTTTCTCTTTCTGACTTACTTCAGTTAGTATAATAGTTTCTAGTTGCATTCATGTTGCTACAAATGGCATTGTTTCATTCTTTTAATGGCTGAGTAGTATTCCATTGTATATATGTACCATATCTTCTTCATCCATTCGTCTATCAGTGGATTTAGGATTATATGTGTTCACTTTGTTTCAGAAAAGAACTCCTTTTAATGAAGTACACCACTCATTGCGGAAGTGGAAGAGTAAAGATTGTTCATCATGCCTGCCGTGGCTTCAGTTCCTAAGGAGCTCTACCTCAGTTCCTCACTAAAAGACCTCAACAAGAAGACAGAAGTTAAACCAGAGAAAATAAGCACCAAGAAGTATGCATACTTTGCTGGTTTGAATAATATTCAGTCATCATGTGTTATTGAAAATTAGAGTGTTCTATGAAGTGTTTCGTAAGCTAAAATTCTTTAAAGAAAGGAAACTATCTTTTTTTCATGAAAGCAAAAATCCCCTTCGAATTTCTTTCCATTCCTGAAATAGAGTTATTGAGTTAGGTCTTCTGTAAAAGCAAAGTGATGTAAAATAACTTTACAAAACGTGGGGGATAGCTATTAACTTTTAATTTATTTCCATTTTATTAAATGAGTTAGAGAAGTTCTTAATTTTATCTTGGCAATATACATACATATTCTGCTAATATGCATATTATCTGTTCTCTGGACAAATATATCACATCATAAGTTTAAGAGGTAAAGTCTGCAAGGATTCTACAAACCTCATTCAGCCACAGTTAGTGTCTTTGCAATAGTATAAACGTACTTAATTGAAGATCATTTTTATTCTTGTGTATCTCACATATAAAATATGGTTCTAGCATAGTCTTTCTTGGATTAAAAAAAAGAAATATATATATTTTTATGCCGTATTCAGCACAATATTTGTGCCAATTTGACATGAACTTTTAACATAATGATTTATTTTTTGTGTTTCTGTTTTTGAGAACATGTGGTCTGTTTATGTTGAAGTTGACTGTATGTTGTAGTAGAGGCTAGAGATGATACCTTCCTGAATTTGCCCTGAGATAAAATATAGTGGAGAGGGAGAAGTTTAGGTATTTTGATATTTACTGGAAGTTATTTAGCTTAAAATGGGATATCACTAAAATTGTTAACTTGTTGATAGTTTTATCTCTGGTAAAGGACAGGAGGCAGTAGAGGAACTTGTATTCTGAATTTATTTTGACCAACAAAGGAGATGATTTGGACATATTTAACTATATTACTCGGAGAAGGCAATGGCACCCCACTCCAGTACTCTTGCCTGGAAACTCCCATGGACGGAGGGGCCTGGTAGGCTGCAGTCCATGTGGTTGCTAGGAGTCAGACACGACTGAACGACTTCACTTTCACTTTTCACTTTCATGCACTGGGGAAAGAAATGGCAGCCCACTCCANAGAAGCTCTATACAGTCAGCAAAAACAAGACCAGGAGCTGACTGTGGCTCAGATCATGAACACCTTATTTCCAAATTCAGGCTTAAATTGAAGAAAGTAGGGAAAATCACTAGACCATTCAGGTATGATCTAAATCAAACCCCTTATGATAATACAGTGGAAGTGAGAAATAGATTTAAGAGACTAGATCTGATAAACAGAGTGCCTGATGAACTATTGACGGAGGTTTGTGACATTGTACATGAGATAGGAATTAAGACCATCCCCCCTGTCCCCCCCCAAAAAAAAATCACCATGGAAAAGAAATGCAAAAAAGCAAAATGGCTGCTTCAGGAGGGCTTACAAACAGCTGTGAAAGAAGAGAAACAAAAAGCAAAGGAGAAAAGGAAAGATATTCCCATCTGAATGCAGAGTTCCAAAGAATAGCAAGGAGCAAGGCCAAGGGCAGCAGCTAAGGGGAGCCACCACATGCCCGAGGCCAGGGGTGGAGACCCTGAGGAGCCACCCCGAACCCCCAGGCCAGGGGTGGCAGCTGGGAGGAGCCACCCATGCCCGAGGCCAGGGCCGGTGGCCAAGAGGAGCAACCCGAGGAGCAACCCGAAGAGCGGTGGCTGCACAGGCTCAGGAGGGCCTAGAGGAGCTATCCCACATTGAAGGTCAGGAACAGTATCGGTAGGGAGATACCCCTCGTCCAAGGTAAGGAGAAGCAGCTGTGATTTGCTAGAGCAGCCATAAAGAGATACCCCACATCCAAGGTAAGAGAAACCCAAGTAAGATGGTAAGTGTTGCAAGAGGGCATCAGAGGACAGACACACTGAAAGCATTCGCATAGAAAACTAGTCAATCTAATCACACTAGGACCACTGCCTTCTCTAACTCAGTGAAACCAAGCCATGCCTGTGGGGCAATCCAAGACAGGCGAGTCATGGTGGAGAAGTCTGACAGAATGTGGTCCACTGGAGAAGGGAATGGCAAGCCACTTCAGTATTCTTGCCTTGAGAACCCCATGAACAGTATGAAAAGGCAAAATGATAAGATATGAAAAGAGAAACTCCCTAGGTCATTAGCTGCCCAATATGCTACTGGAGATCAGTGGAAAAATAACTCCAAAAAGAATGAAGGGATGGAGCCAAAGCAAAAACAATACCCAGTTGTACATGTGACTGGTNAATCACCATGGAAAAGAAATGCAAAAAAGCAAAATGGTTGCTTCAGGAGGGCTTACAAACAGCTGTGAAAGAAGAGAAACAAAAAGCAAAGGAGAAAAGGAAAGATATTCCCATCTGAATGCAGAGTTCCAAAGAATAGCAAGGAGCAAGGCCAAGGGCAGCAGCTAAGGGGAGCCACCACATGCCCGAGGCCAGGGGTGGAGACCCTGAGGAGCCACCCCGAACCCCCAGGCCAGGGGCGGCAGCTGGGAGGAGCCACCCACGCCCGAGGCCAGGGCCGGTGGCCAAGAGGAGCAACCCGAGGAGCAACCCGAAGAGCGGTGGCTGCACAGGCTCAGGAGGGCCTAGAGGAGCTATCCCACATTGAAGGTCAGGAACAGTATCGGTAGGGAGATACCCCTCGTCCAAGGTAAGGAGAAGCAGCTGTGATTTGCTAGAGCAGCCANAGGAGTCAGTGTTCATTGATGTCCATTCATCTAATACTAGTGAACTGATAGAATGAAGAGCATTAAGATTGTGGAAATAAGTGATAGGGAAAAATTTATCTCTTTTTTGATTGAAGTATAAATTGATTTACCGTTGTGCCAATCTGCTATACAGCAAAGTGACTCAGTTATACATATATATATTATACATCTTTTTATATATTTTTTGTTATGGTTTATCACAGAATATTGAATTTAGTTCCCCATGCTTTGCATTAGGACCTGTTGTTTACCTATCAAAATGTAATAGTTTGCAACCCACCAACCCCAAACTCCCAGTCCATCCCTCTCCCCCCAACCCTCCTCTCTACTGTGCATTCCCCGCCACAATTGCAAGTCTATTTATGTCTATGAATCTGTTTCTGTTTTTTAGATAGGTTTTATTGTGCCATATTTTAGATTCTGCATGTAAGTGATATCATATGATATTTGTCTTTCTCTTTCTGACTTACTTCAGTTAGTATAATAGTTTCTAGTTGCATTCATGTTGCTACAAATGGCATTGTTTCATTCTTTTAATGGCTGAGTAGTATTCCATTGTATATATGTACCATATCTTCTTCATCCATTCGTCTATCAGTGGATTTAGGATTATATGTGTTCACTTTGTTTCAGAAAAGAACTCCTTTTAATGAAGTACACCACTCATTGCGGAAGTGGAAGAGTAAAGATTGTTCATCATGCCTGCCGTGGCTTCAGTTCCTAAGGAGCTCTACCTCAGTTCCTCACTAAAAGACCTCAACAAGAAGACAGAAGTTAAACCAGAGAAAATAAGCACCAAGAAGTATGCATACTTTGCTGGTTTGAATAATATTCAGTCATCATGTGTTATTGAAAATTAGAGTGTTCTATGAAGTGTTTCGTAAGCTAAAATTCTTTAAAGAAAGGAAACTATCTTTTTTTCATGAAAGCAAAAATCCCCTTCGAATTTCTTTCCATTCCTGAAATAGAGTTATTGAGTTAGGTCTTCTGTAAAAGCAAAGTGATGTAAAATAACTTTACAAAACGTGGGGGATAGCTATTAACTTTTAATTTATTTCCATTTTATTAAATGAGTTAGAGAAGTTCTTAATTTTATCTTGGCAATATACATACATATTCTGCTAATATGCATATTATCTGTTCTCTGGACAAATATATCACATCATAAGTTTAAGAGGTAAAGTCTGCAAGGATTCTACAAACCTCATTCAGCCACAGTTAGTGTCTTTGCAATAGTATAAACGTACTTAATTGAAGATCATTTTTATTCTTGTGTATCTCACATATAAAATATGGTTCTAGCATAGTCTTTCTTGGATTAAAAAAAAGAAATATATATATTTTTATGCCGTATTCAGCACAATATTTGTGCCAATTTGACATGAACTTTTAACATAATGATTTATTTTTTGTGTTTCTGTTTTTGAGAACATGTGGTCTGTTTATGTTGAAGTTGACTGTATGTTGTAGTAGAGGCTAGAGATGATACCTTCCTGAATTTGCCCTGAGATAAAATATAGTGGAGAGGGAGAAGTTTAGGTATTTTGATATTTACTGGAAGTTATTTAGCTTAAAATGGGATATCACTAAAATTGTTAACTTGTTGATAGTTTTATCTCTGGTAAAGGACAGGAGGCAGTAGAGGAACTTGTATTCTGAATTTATTTTGACCAACAAAGGAGATGATTTGGACATATTTAACTATATTACTCGGAGAAGGCAATGGCACCCCACTCCAGTACTCTTGCCTGGAAACTCCCATGGACGGAGGGGCCTGGTAGGCTGCAGTCCATGTGGTTGCTAGGAGTCAGACACGACTGAACGACTTCACTTTCACTTTTCACTTTCATGCACTGGGGAAAGAAATGGCAGCCCACTCCAGTGTTCTTGCCTGGAGAATCCCAGGGACGGTGGAGCCTGGTGGGCTGCCGTCTCTGGGGTCACACAGAGTCGGACACGACTGAAGTGACTTAGCAGTAGCAGCAGCAACTATATTATTTGGAGAAGGAAATGGCAACCCACCCCAGTGTTCTTGCCTGGAAAATCCCAGGGACGGGGGAGCTTGGTGGGCTGCCGTCTCTGGGGTCGCACAGAGTTGGACACGACTGAAGCGACTTAGCAGCAGCAGTAGCAATTATATTATTACAGAGTTGAGAGAGTTTCAGAAAGAAAGTTGGGTTTGCCAGCCTTACACCCAACACTTGAGGCAGTCAGATTTTAGAAATTGGGGGAAATGAAAACACGTGTTCTGTGACTGGAGATAAATGTAAAGCTCTAAAAAATAATATATATGATTCTGAATGAACCTGTGAAGAGGCATCTGAAACCTGTGATTGCACTGGGACATCTTTATAAGTCATTTTCTAGAGGAAATGAACAAGATGGGAAGAAAATATCAATAAAACATGGATGAAGACAGAATAGTAAGAACTTTAAAGAAGGTCAGGAAAGAAAATTCTAGAATGAATTGATGCTCTTAAAGATTACTAAAGATAATATGGACTTTCAAAAAGATTTTTGGGTGGGGAAGGGGTAGGAAGAATGAGAGAGTGACTGGTCTACTTCTTGAGACAAGTTGGTGTTGATGGGGCGATAGAGAAAGCAGCTCTGTTAAACTTGTTTGGAATGATTTTCAGATAGGAAATAGTGGGAATGATAAAGCCACCTTGAAGCTTTCTCAGAGAGCTTCATCTAATCTTAAAATAGATAAATCTGTTTTAGCAATGTCTGCTTTAGCTCTAGGACTACCCTGACCCCACAGGAAGTGGTATCTTGGGAGAACTTCCTAAATGTACCACCACAACTCATATTCTTAAAATGTCATAGTACTAGTCTAGCGGATGCTAGAATCCTGTTAGGATGTGTGGCTGGTTCCTTGGACTCACACAGTCATTGCAGCCATCTCAGCTGGATCTGGTATGTATGGGCCCATGAGATTTACATGCATCATAGTGAAAAGAAATTTGGAAAAACCTAAGGGCTATTGCACCCACTCCTAAACTCTTAGAGAATCTCCTTACTAAGCTTTGGTTTGATTTACCTCTAGTCTAGGACTTCAGTGCTCTGCTTGAGAGGACATACACACTGACTGAGATTGTCCTTGTGTAGGACTACCTTCAGTCTTAAAGACTGCTTTGGCCCTTGTTCCTTTCTGTGGTTTTCTAATTCCTTCACCTGACCAACTTCATCATTAATCCATGTCTCAGTCTTAGAGCATAGTTTGAAAAATATATAAAACAGGATGCACTGCTTTGTAGAAATAAATTATTGATAAAGCATATTGTATATAAGCATTGGTACTATAACTTGATCGGTGAAACTTTATTTGTAAGTGAATGAATTCCTCTTGTAGAAATGTTTGTTTTATTAATTTGCTTTCTGAGGACTGTTAAATCAGAAAAATGTCCTTAGAATGAATGCCATAGAATCTTCAAATTATTTTATTGAAGTGGAGTTTTAAGATGACATATTTTTAGACTTTAAATCTCTTTTCCTTTTAGGGCCAGTGAATCATTCAGCTATTGTGTAGAAAACTCTAAAAGATTAAACTCATGTCCCCTTTCCTGGCTCTAGTTTCTTGGGTGTGGAGGATTTTACATCATGGTTAATTAGAAAAGAGTAAGGAGAATTGAAAAGTATTTAAGTTTAAAATAGTAACTATTTTATCTCCCCTACTTCAATAGGAGTAGTGTTACATGGGTGCTGGAGGACTATTTGCCTCAGGATTATCTTTTGTAGTAAATCTTTTAAAAACTAGTCTTAGGTGCATTTTGAACAGTTTGGTAACATACAAACAATTTAGGAAAGGTAAGTATTTAATTGTAGCATAAGGGAAATTTTCATGTTGTATCCAAACTTATATCTAACTTTGTATCAATTCTGAAGTAGTGCAGTCTAAATTATGAAATGTATTGAGATTCTCTGTAGCCTTTATACATGACTTTTTCCTCCCAGATGTCAAGTGTTATAATTATTTTTTCCTCTGACTTTAAGTTATGTACAGAGTGCCCTGAAGATCTTCAAGACTGCAGAAGAGAGCAGATTAGATCGTGATGAGGAAAGGGCCTATGTGCTATATATGAAATATGTGACTGTTTATAATCTTATCAAAAAAAGGCCTGATTTCAAGCAACAGCAGGTACCTTTTATTTTTAAGCTTTTATTTGCTAAGTTATTGTTACACATTGGAGCTGTTGACCTCTAAAATTTTTAACTAACCCTGAAATTTAGCAGCAAATTCAAATTCTTCTGCAAGCAGAAAAAGCTAACTAAAGATTTAATTATTTGCAAATTTGTGTGTGTGTGTGTGTGTGTATACGTACGTACTCACATTGTATATATACTTCATTTGCTTTGGATTAGAACAAGTTTATAGCAACATATAGACTCATAGTTAGTTTTCTGTTGTAATTATTGCCAGGTCAAATGGAAGCATTCAGTTACTCATGCATTAAATAAAAAATATATGACTGTAGTTGTACTTTTTCAAGAGTCAGGGTTTAGTCACTTGTTTTTATGTGATAGCTCTTGTATTTAATTGACATCATAGCCATATTAAAGATCTCAGCTTGCAAAATTAATGTTGACCACTTCCATTTTTATATATTTATTTATTATTTTCAGTCCTTTGAGGCAGGCAGTCTTTCAATTTGCTGAAGCACCAGGAGGGATGGTGGGAGAGGTGTTAATGGTTAAAGAGAATTTTTGGCTGGGATAAGTGTTGCGGGAGAAGATGGTTGCATTTTTATCACATCAGAAACAAACGAAAAAGAAGAAAACAGAAACTGGGTTAAAGAAATGGGAAGCATATTGTGTTCATGGTTCTACCTTTACCTAGGAATGATCTTGCTACCAGAGAATAGTAGCAAAATCCTGCTTATAGATTTCTTACCTGGTAGACAAGCCATTCTTGAATTAATACTGTGATTTTTTACTTTGATTCACTAGTGGCAGAATTAGCTTGTCTCATTTAAATTAACTTATAGAAGCATAAAAAGAAAAGTTCTCTTACTCTTCAAAATAACCTTTTTTTTTGTCTACAGTAATGGGACTGATAATTTCTTTTGGTTGTGGGTTATGGGATAATTTTACTATTTTCTTTAATGGTGGCAAATGATTGCTGGTGTTTCTTCTCACCAGCAAAATTATGATAGTAATCTTTACAGCGTTTTAGATCTAGCTTTGGAAAGGTAGCCCTTTGCATTTGGAGCTTCATCTTCCTGTCTAGAGGTGGGTGGAATAGTCCTGCCCTTGGAACATTCTTGAACATACTTGCCTTCAGATAAAGACGGAGCCCTATATTGCACCCTCTTTGATGGTTTTTACCATATCTGTTAAAAAGATACTGCTTAGAACCAGTATATAATTCATGTATTTAATACTTCCTGTCATCCCTGGTGTTTTTCCTAACTCCACTGGAAGATTTCTGAAAATAATAATTATATAATGGACATTTTACTCAGAGAGTCTTTGAGTCATGTTGAGTCTTTGAGTCATGTTGTTTCTGCTCAACATAAAATTTAAGAAAAGCTACTCTGCTAAATATGTATGGGTTTTGAAGGACTACCCACAACTAAAAGCTTTGGCATATTTATGAAATAATAAAAAGAACCCAGTGCTGGAAGACCCTGGTGGCATCACAAAAACATCACAGACTGGGGTATAACATACCTGGGTTGGGATTGCACTCTTTCACTTTGGGCTCCTGAGCAAGTTCCTTCATCTTTCCTGAGCACCCCCAGTTCCTGTAAAGGGGAACCTCCTTGGTGGGTTGCGGTAAGAGATAAGTCTTGTATTATCATTCCTATCATACTGTAAGTATTCTATAAATATTGGATGAGTGATTGAATAAACGGTGGCAGTTATTCTGCTTATTTCTATTGTAAACATGTTTTATTCATTAAAACATAAATCTAAATTCTGTCAGAAATATAAAAAAGATACTGCTTAAAAAGAAGTGTGAAAGTATGTACTAAAGTAAATATTTTTGAAAGATTTGAAGATTTGGAGAACTTCGGTAGTTTTGGTGTCTGCTTTTTTGTCTTTTGTGGTAGAGCCAGTTTTTTTATGTACTTACTTAACTTTTGCTTTATTTTTCTAACTTAGTGGTTACTTATTTTTTTCTTTGACAAGATTGGGAGTGGTTATGTATTTACCTTCTTTTTTTGAAGCTTGAAGAGGTTAGAGTAAATTTTAATGAGTAAGAAATTTTTCCATTTCCACAGAGTATCTGTTGCATTTCTGAAGAGGGTATCCGTTAATAGTTGAAAGTGATAGGACTTGTTCAGATTAAGAAGCTCCTTGCAAAGGCTCAAGTAACCCAAGCTTTTATTTCATATGCTTCAGATGTTCAGTTCTTGGTTTTCTGTAAAGGGATTGTTTTTTTTAATATTTGCTCTGTCTGGGGTACCACATCTGCTTCAGTCTTAGAACTGTTTTTTGTTTCATTTAGCTCAGCTTCTCTGGTGCAGTTTAAGTATGTGAAATATTAATTTTAGTAAATACATATTTTCTGGTTTTCATCCTTAAAATCCAAAGGGACAGAAAGTACCAGCCTTCTTCAGAAACTTAAACATTTTTCACTGGTTTTACACCAAGATTTAGAGAAAACTTGTTAATGTAGCAAGTTCACTAGTAGAAAACATGTTTATTATTTACTCATTGAAAAATATCAGTTTATGAACAATTTTTTAGGGTTATCTGAAAAAAAGGGAAGGCACATATCCCAAAAATATTAGTACAGCAAAGTCTAGATGCAGTTAGAATATTTTTATTCCTTTTTAACAAAATTTTTTTATATCTCCATGGTGATCTTGATAATTAATCCTAAATATTATTATCAGTAAACCATTTTGTTCGGTAAGCATAAGAATTGCTTGAATTTGTGTGTTCAGGAATAGGTAAACCAAGAAGCAAATGCTTTTAGTTGTATAAGTATTGGACATATTTTTAATTATTCTGCTAATAATGCTATTGAAAAATTGGAAAAACGTTGTACTTACTTGAGCTGTGTTCCTTTAAGAGCACAAAAGAGAGAAGTATTGACAAGAAACCTCATCGATATTAGGGGAATGTCTTCTGGGAGTTTTTAACAGCCATGCCCAAACATAATTTTTTCGGCATTTTCAACAGTGTTAAGTCAGGCTTTTAAATGAGTTCATACCAAAAAATTAACAAAACAACTCATAGTGTTTTTTTTAGTTTTTACTTTATATTTTGTTTTTATCAGAGAAATGTTAATGATCATATTTTATTTTCTCTTAAAGTAGTACATCAATAGTCAGAACACTGTGATAATGGAAGTAATTCCACTTCCCTTCCACTACAATTTTTAGTTGATATAATGTTGAGTAAACTATACTTTTATTAAAATTACATAGTGAATGCTCTTTTATTTATTTAATCTAGAAGAATAAAATCAACTAAAATACAATCCGCTTTTAGGCCAGATAGACATATGATAGTTGTTATCAACAAATTTACCCTACCAGCTCTCCCATAACTTTGAGTACAGTGCCACTTGTGATGAATGGTGCTAGTAGGCTCTGTTTGCAAAGCCATAGTATAAGCTGTGGCGAATTAGGTCCATTGCGTAGTTAGCTGAGTCTCACTCTACTACTGTAATGTCAAACCAACCATGATTTGAAAATATTTCTCATTGCAAGATCCAGTGAACGTCCCCTTAGGGAAGTGCTTTTTTTTTTTTTAACATCATTATACTTGTTAATAATTTATGTGCTAAACCTGTGTGTGTGTGTGTGTTTTAACGTAGATACGTAGATTATATTGTTGATGATTTACTTCCTGGCATTTGATTTTTTGTTACGGTTTCCTCAAGTGTAAAACTTGTTTTATGTCTAAAGTGATTTACCTCCAGTTGGGAGGTAGGTAGGTATAAAATACAGGTAGAAGGAAACATCGGAGAAGGCAATGGCAGCCCACTCCAGTACTCTTGCCTGGAAAATCCCATGGACGGCGGAGCTTGGTGGGCTACAGGCCATGGGGTCGCTAAGAGTCAGACACGACTGAGTGACTTCACTTTTACTTTTCACTTTCATGCATTGGAGAAGGAAATGGCAACCCACTCCAGTGTTCTTGCCTGGAGAATCCCAGGGACGGGGGAGCCTGAGGGCTGCTGTCTGTGGGGTCGCACAGAGTCGGACACGACTGAAGCGACTTAGCAGCAGCAGCAGAAGGAAACATCTCTGTTTAAAATAAGAAAAACGCTATGCTGTAGATTGGTATAGAATTTGCTTTACTGCTTCTGAGACTAAAAAAACTAAGTAACACATTTATAGTAGGAAAATATATATTGTTTCTAAAATAGGTAGTTTGCTTTTTGGCACTTATTCATAAGCAATGAGAATAGCATTTTCACTCCTTAAAGGTGTGTTACAAATTACTTACTTTTAAGCATACTAATGATTTGAAGAAATATTTTTGAAACAACTGGAGAAGTCACGCACTAATGTAGGTTTAAAGTTTTAAAAGGGATTTTATTCAGTCATAATATTTTTATCTAAACTTTTGTTTATATACACAGCATGATTTTGTGTTTTTAGCATTAGTGCAATGTACAGTAGCTAGTACTAACAGTATGAAATGGTTTTCATATAATTTTAGGACTACTTTCATTCTATACTTGGACCTGCAAACATCAAAAAAGCTATTGAAGAAGCTGAGAGACTCTCTGAAAGCCTTAAACTCAGGTATGGACACTATTATGAAATCTCTAGAAAAATGAATATTTAGAAGATAAAAATAATGTTTAGAATTTGTTCGTTTATATATGACCATGCATATAAATTCCAGTTCCTGGGGAAAAAGTCTTACTCGTGTGTTACCATTAATATTCTTTACTGAAAATTTTAAATGTTTAGACTGATACATTGTTAAGATAAGCATTGGTGTATTAGATTATAACTCATAACTCAAGTCTAATTTTTTCTAAGTTTCTGACAGGATTCTTCAGAAAAACATAATTTTCTCATATGCTTCATGTTGCAGTGACATGTTGTAACACCATATGTTACAGTTTTTAGTCATTAGTCACTCTTTAAATAACAAAATTAAAAGGAAACTATTTTTAATTCAGTTTTTTCTCAATGGATTTTCAATACTTAGATTAATTAATAGCACCATCCTATTATAGTTAGACAGGTATTCCCTTGCTATCTGAAAGTTTCTGTGAAACCATACCTAAGCTGAAATGGCAGAGGGCGAAGAAGCAATACCTTAGGAGACATCTTGTTACCAGACGCACAAAACAAATAATCGAGGTCCAGCACAGATGCTCACAGACACAGTGCAAAGCTACAACAGTTTGGTGCTGAGATGCTAGTGTAGCTCCTGGGGAAGGAGCTTGGCAGTGCCAGCTCTGCCCAGAGTGTACACTGCTTCTCTAATAGCTTGCTGAAAACAACTGCTAAGCACTTGTTTTTCATTTTTCACCTTTTTTCTGAAAGTGAAAATCATCTTCAGATTTGTTTCAGTTAGTAAAAACAGGTACTCATGTAAGTCTTTTGTAAAAGTGAAGTGGCATAAAGAAAACTTTGGAAAAGCAGGGGTACTAGTCATCATAGCCTTTACTTAGACATTATCTTTTCCAACTAATGTGTTCCCTTGGTCCTTTCCAGAATTGCTAATCTTGGGGTTGAAATATGTCAAGGTGGATGAAATCATTTAGAATCACTATTCCGTTTATCCTTTAGCCAGTTAATCAACCAAGTAGAATTAGAGTTTCTTCTAATTTTGCGATTACCCATTATTGTTTACTCTTGGATTGCCTAGATTTCCCTAATCATACTACTAATAGCAAGAATCATGTTCTTTATTCTTCTGTCTTTGGGACTTTAGGTTCTTTCACTTATTTATTGTCTGTACTTTTGTATTTTGAAGTATTGTATAATAAGGCTTTATAGTTAGTTTTAGGATTGTAGGACTGTAAATCCTTTGAAAAGGAAACTGCAGCATATTTGACTCTTCAAAGGATTGAAATTAGTGAGAGGCAAAGAGCAAAAAGATTATTAAACAACTTCAACTTGAGAGCATAGAGTATCTTTTCAAGCTTTTTGAGCAATTTGAAATACATCTACAGAGGGCAAATTTGTGATTTGTAACAACACTGGCAGAATTGAATTTCAGTTGAAAGAATACAGCCGTAAAATATCTCAAAGTGGGGAACTGGATATGTTTTAATTTCCACCATTATGCCAATAAAAGACATCTTGACTTCTTTTTTCAACTAGATATGAAGAAGCTGAAGTTCGGAAAAAACTTGAAGAAAAGGACAGACAGGAGAAAGAGCAGCAGCTGCAGAAACAGAAAAAGCAGGAAGCAGAAAGAGAGGATGATAGCACATCAGATAAAAGTTCTTTGGAAAATGTACTGGATGCCAAAGACAAAACCCAAAAGGTATTTCCAGTTTATTCTGTGAGCTAGAAAGACTGGTTCTTTTGTCAGATGGTTTGCTTAAGAAGAATTGAAATACCACCATGTCTTTTCTTTTTAAATAATAAGGATAATATTTAATGTGTTTTCACTAGAAATTGAATTAATTAATTCTAGCTTTAGTTGATTCCAGATTTTTTTTTTCATGCTTCTACAGAAATATGTTGTATATATTATTAGGTTTTAGCAGTCATTATAGACTTTACTAGAGTTGTGGAAAGGGCATTTGAACTGTGATTCAGTATATCTGAGTTTGGGTCCCATATCAAGTCTTGCTTAACTGTTTTAGGACTTAGTTTGGCTTAAAATGGATGATCTTTAAGGTCTCTCCTTTTTAATAAATGTAATTTACATTAGGGAAAGATTTGGCACACTGTTTCTTTGGTATGAAACCTTTTTTTATTCTTATTTTTTCCCTTTTCCTTTTTCCTTTCTCTGTCCCAGGTTCCCTCCCTCTTTGTCTTCCTCTGGTTCCATTTTGCTCAACGATTACTTGTAGTTTTTTCAGCTGTATCATTTGTTTGCCAGAAACTGTTGGTGATACCTACCAGTTATCACTATAACTCCCTACCTTAACCTCCTCAGAAGCTTTTCTTTGTAAAATATAATTCCTTAAGCACGTTTGAAATTCATGTAAATTTTCTAATTTAATTTTTCCTAAGCATTTTGTAGCATTTGTATGTGGGTCATCACTGATTTCATTAAGAAGTAATGAATTGCTTCTGACAGTGGGCTAGGTACTATGTAAAAAGAAGTGAAGAAATCCAATCTTTTGATTTTAGGAACTCGTAAGATAAACAGTACGGCTGTAGAGACATATTCATTTATAGGTCAAATGGCCAATAAAAAAAAGTCACGATTCCCAAGAATTATATGAAAGGAGCTTTTAAACTTTGATTTTGCTGCTTTCCAACAGCAAGGCTATCTTTCTTTACTTTTGTTTAACCATTTTATATTGAAAAGAGAATACAATTAAATTCTGTTAACACAGCTTCAATAATCAACTAATGTTTGCTATGGTTTTTATCTGCACCTCCTCTTTCTTCAATCAAATTCTGGATGACATATCATGTTACCGCTAAATATTTTAGTGTGCATCTCAAAGAAAGGAACATTTTTCTTAATAACTACCGTGCTGTTTTCCTACCTCACAAAATTAACAATAACTCCCTGATATAAATTAAAGCCCAGTCTATATTTATATTTATCCGCTTGTCTCATAATGATTTTTTAGTTGATCGGTTTGAACCAGAATCCAAACAAGGTCCGCTCATTGTCTTTTGGTTGCAATGTGTCTTAAGTCTCTCTAGCATCCTGTACTTGAGTCTCCTTCTCATTTTTCATTTCTTGCATTTGGCTTTTTAATACTAGATCAGTTCTATAAAATGAACCACATTCTGGAATTATCTGATTACTTCCTCCTTGTGTCACTTAACTTGTTCCTCTGTCTCCTGTATTTCCTATAGGCTGGAAGTTCAACCTAAGAGCTCAGTTAGATTCAGGTTCTTTTTTTTTTTTTTTAACAAGAATGCTTTATAGGTGACACTGTGTACTTTATATTATATCATATTAGGAGGCACATAATACACATTTCTTTTTTTACTTTTAGTGATGCAGAAATAGATCTATAAATACTTGTGGGTCCTTAGTTTTCCCATCAGCAAAATGTTAGTACTTTAGAGCAGGGGTCCACAGCTTCTGGGATCTAATGCCTGATTATCTGAGTGGAAGCTGACGTACTAATAATAGAAATGAAGTACACAATAAATGTAATGCACTTGAATCATCCTGAAACCATCCATACCCCTGCCCTGGTCCATGGAAGAATTGTCTTCCATGAGACCAGTCCCTGGTGCCAAAAAGGTTGGGGACTACTGCCTTAGAGAATTATCCCATTTTATCTTGGTTAGGAAATAGAAATTTATAAAATTTTGTATTAATTTATTTTTCTTTAAGTCTATACTGGAGGATGCTGAAGGGAATGGAATTTTTATTTCACTATAAGAAGTGCTGTCTTGTTAAGTTAAAGACTAAATTTCTCTAATAATTTGTGCTTTGAAATTATATTTCACATTTAACTGGAGAAAATTTTGAGGAAATGATGTATGAATGTGATGTTACTAGTTTTTTTAGCTATTGTCAGAGTAGTCTGATAATGCCATTACTGTTTGTCTGTATTTTTATAAAATCCCAGTACCCTGCACATTGCATTTCCTAGAAGGCTTTCAGTTTGAAAGTACTAAAGTTGGACTTTTTCTTTCTGTAAAAATTTTTGTTTCTATTAAAGTTTAAACTTTTTTTTTCCCTATGAAATAGATAAATGGTGAAAAGAGTGAAAAAAATGAGACTACAGAGAAAGGTAAGTGTGTTCAGAAAGAGGGAGTTTTTAGGTTATTATTGAGATCTTTTGATCTCAGATTTTACACATTGAGATCTTAGCATTTTGTTTCATCTATATGTGAGTTTCTATCATTTTTCCTAACTTGTACATTAGTACTGAAAATACACCATAGTCTATACTTAGATATCATAGGGAATATTTTTGGTAATATACATTTGAAAACATCAAAATTACAAGTTGGTGCTTGTCATTTTTTTTCCCCAAGATGTACCTTAGCATAGTGGTGAAGAGCCTGGAGTCTCAGAAGTCAGACTTCGCAGGTTTGAGTATACTCTTCTGAGTTTCACTTTGAGCTTATTACTTTGCCTTTCCACTTCAGTCTCCCCCCACCCCACCCCCAGCCCATACGATGGGGATAATAATTGCATCTATTTCTTAGGGTTATTGTAAGGAGTGATTGAGTTAATACATGTGATACTCTTAGAAAACAGTAAATGTCATATAAGTAACTGTTAGTACTTATGACTCTGAGTGGTAGACTTAATTATTCTAAGCCTTTTTCATTCCCCTCAAAAAAATTCTGAACCAGTAATTTGGATGTTATCCATAGGTGGTGTTGACGTGCCAGGAACAAGGGTGTGACCTAAACAATAAGACTTAGGCAGTTACCTAAGTTTTCCTCTCTCAGAAAAGATTTAACTTCAATAGTGATTGTTTGTAACACTAAAATTATCTATTTAAAATATTGCCATACAACAGTTAAAAGAGTAAAACTGAGTGTAGTGAGGTACCTTCCTGAAAGCTGTTACCGATTCATTCTAAGATTAGTTTTATCCATATGTTCTTTTGTATCTCACCCTGCTTAGATTTAACCCTTCTTGGTGGTTTGTTTTCACTCTTTAGACTGTTTTTTGTCAAAGTGGTCTTGGTGGTTAGAAAAGGAAGTAATATGGTTATTAGCAACTGGGAATTTTAGCTTTGGAGGTAGTGTGACTATGTTCTTCACACAGGTGAAATAGTTCTGTACATATTTAAGCCTCCTGGTAGTACTTTTTAATCTTCACTTCAAGTGGTAGAACATGGAAGGAAAATAGCAACATAGGGATTATTTATTTTGGCTAAATTTTAAAGTGCTCAATATTAAATATTTTATGCTTGAGAAGCCCTGTGGTCCTTGCACGAAAGCAGCTATAGACAATATGTAAACAAATGAGTGTAGCTGTGTCCCAGTGAAAACAGGTGACCATGGTTAACAACCCCAGATGTGGGACACAGATAACAAACTTTTGCCTTATTATTCTAGGAAATCTACAAAGTTTTCAGATAGCCCCCAAAAGACCCCAAGGAGACTTTAAAGAAATTTAGAACCTTTCAAGAACTTTTGATCCATAAATTTTTTTTCTGGTTGACATTTCTCAAATGACTTAATTTTTTAAATTAGAATATTTTCATGAGACACATTAATATCCCGAGGATGAGATGGCTAGATGGCATCACGGACTCAATGGACATGAGTCTGAGTGAACTTCGAGAGATGGTGATGAACAGGGAGGCCTGGCGTGCTGCGATTCATGGGGTCGCAAAGAGTCGGACACGACTGAGCGACTGAACTGAACTGAACAGCAACAGAGCCAACACCAGATGTAGTTGTAATATCACCAGAAAGTTTTGGTATTTAAGTCTTTATAAACAAAGCTTTGAACTAGTTTCTTGATAAATGCCAAAAGCAAATTGTGTATAAAGTTAGTTTAAAAGGTAATAAATAATGTGATGGGACAGCAAGTATACGACACTTCCAGGAAAAACCATGCTTGCCATGTGGTCAGTGATATGATAGCACATGGAACTGGGTGGTTCTTGTCACTTATATTGTCTCTCTCAATTCCAAGGAGCAGTCACAGCGAAGGAGCTATACACAATGATGATGGATAAAAACATCAGCTTGATTATAATGGATGCTCGGAGAATGCAGGATTATCTGGATTCCCATATTTCAGATTCTCTCAGTGTTCCTGAAGAAGCCATCAGTCCAGGGTGAGTCATTGTATATTTAGATAAAATGGTAAACTGTGGACAGTAGTAAATGTTGCAGCTTAGCATCCATGCTAAATGTGGTGGTCTTTTCTTTTCCTGTGGTCCTTTTCATTCTTTGTTCCTCAGTGGCACACCTTACCCTTTCTGTATGGTAGTGTAAAAGATATTCTGGTTTGGCTATGTTTTCCTGTCTGTGCCATTTGGAGCCTTATTGGAAGAGGAATGAAACTGCTTTTGTATGTCTTCTTTACCCAGGTGTTTGTTGAGTAATTGTTCCTGTTTTTTATTTTTGAGCTTGTGAATCATATCTACAAAACTGACTAAAAATCATAAACTAGTTGAATTGTTTTCTATTTTTAAGTTCCCCATACTATTACCAGTGGTAAGAGAGTACATAAATACTTTCTTGAAGAAATAGCAGGTTAGCTAAGTGATTAAGAAAAAAATATGGGTTCTAAAATCAGGCTGTGTTCAGGCTGTGTAATTCTGTCACTTATTAGCCTCATTACTTCTAGCTAGTAATCTAACCTCTCTAAGCCCACATTTCCATCTGTGAAACTGGGATAATAATAGTACCTATCTGAGAAGTTTTGAGAAGTTTAAATGACAGATTTTACATATACATACATTTAGCATAGTGCCTGGCACTAGTAAGGACCTACTAATCTCTTTCTTTCTTTTTTAAAAGCCTTTAACCTGTAAAAGAATTTAAAGTTACTTGCATGAATATACTGTATATTAGAAACTATTATTATAATAGTGACAGAGCTAAAACTCCAGTTCCATAGCTATTTTCATTATTATGAGTGTTATAAAAATTATATAACTTATCTAGCTCTTAGTTTATGGAATCTATGGTGTAACTTAAGGAATCTTAAAAAGAAACATTTTTAAAGTTAGGTAATAAAATTTGCACAGTTTCTAGCACATTGTGGAGGCTTATAATTGCTCAACCTGAAGAACAGAGTGCTTTGCAAATATTCTATTTAAAAATGAGATTAGAAAGACAAAGGGGGGGAATTTTTTTTAATAAAATAAGAATTTTTAAAAAAGGAAAAAAGAGATTAGAGTGCATAGTCTAATCAAGTAGGTATGAATATTTTTTCTAGGATTTTAAAAGATAGAGTTATGATTAATCCTCAGTGGTCTTACCTATACTAACAGAATGCTGGTGGCTTTTGTTGAGTTTNAATAAGAATTTTTTAAAAAGGAAAAAAGAGATTAGAGTGCATAGTCTAATCAAGTAGGTATGAATATTTTTTCTAGGATTTTAAAAGATAGAGTTATGATTAATCCTCAGTGGTCTTACCTATACTAACAGAATGCTGGTGGCTTTTGTTGAGTTTAACTGTTTCCCAAAATGCGAGAATTTGACTAATGTGAAACTCAAGGTGAGTTTAGATTCAAGACTAAAGATCAATGAATTGCATACCAAGAAAATGATTACCTTTTAATTTCTGTTTCAGTCCTTCTGAATTAGTTAAAAGATGTTTCAGTTTGGTGCTAGCTTTCCTTTTTAGTATTTGTTAATATCCCCTTCTTGCCAGAGAGCAGGCCTCAGAGTTCTCTACAGGTAACAATATCCACAGCTAGCTGATGGTGAATACCTGTTTTACTAGTATTGTATATATATAAAACCACTTTTATCCTAAGTATTTAGCCCAGTCAGTTTTCAGAAACTGAATGCATCCATTTAGCTGGTGTCTGGACCAAGAAACAGAATATCACCATCATTCTAGGAGGCCCCCCTTATGCTGCCTATCTGTGGCTACCCATATCCCCCATCCACCCAAGGGAGCCACCAACAGATGTGTTTTTGTAGTTTATATAAGTGGAATTGTACAGTCTAAAGTCTTTAATGTCTGGCTTCTTATACTTGACCTTATGTTTGTGAGTCATGTATATTATTGTGTGCGGTTGTAATTTGTTTATCCTCATTGCTATTTGGTGATCTATTATGTGAACATAGCATAATTCACTGATCTGTTTTATTTACTTTTAGGATTATCCTTTATTTATTGGACATGATGCTGTTTTTTCATGCATATAGGAACATACACTTTCCTGTTAAAAACAATTCAAGTAAAGGTTCACTTTCAATTAAATAGTTAAAACATTACACAGTAGACAAAGGAGAGCAGAGCTGTAGCAGCTTGTGAAGGGGGTATGTGAAAGACTGAAGTTTGAGGAGTACTGACTGATTTTATTGTTTTCTAAACTAGAGTTCTGAAGAATACTAATGACTTTTTAGACAAAGTGTATTTAGGCAAATACATCCTTAGAGTCAGAAATTGTCCATAAGAATATCATGTTTCAGTTTTCCTCCTCCTTTGTTGACCATGCATCCTTTTAATCTCTAATCTTTGTATATCAAATGGGGCTTAACTATAAAACAGTATTTTGTATTTCTTTTTTTCCCCTTATTTCCTAGAAAATATGGTAACCAACATTATAATATAGGAACAGGATTTTTTTCTCTTAAATTATCTAAACCATTTAAGTTTTACTTAGAATACAAGTTTCTGCCCAGTTTGCCAGCATCACCAGTTAAATACTGAAATGCCTAGGTGCTTTGCTAGGAATAATGTGGAGTTCCTTACCTAGAGGTGCAAATCTGTATTATTCATTCCATCATTTCAGCAGATATTTACTGAGCACTCATGATGGGCTGAGTGACTGTGGTTCTAAGAGCTGGGGCTAAATCACTGAACAGACAGAAGTCTTTGCTTCATGGAGCTTATATTTTAACAGGATGGTAGGATAGGTGAGACAGACAGTAAACCTTAAAATGTACATCTGCCACTGATAAGCGCTATGGAGATGACTGTGTTCAGTGTGTATGTTGGGCTGAGTAGTAAAACATTTTAATCCGTGAAGGTTTCATGGAGAAGCTGTCCCTCAGCTAACCTTGAGATAAGAGAAATGAGTGATGCACTTACCTGAGGAAAGAGTTCCAGACAGCGGGGACAGTAGGAGCAGAGGTGCTTAGGCAGGAGCATGCCTGCATAAACCAGGAATCACAAGGCAGTGCCGAGGGTGCAGTGGAGTTGAGGGGAAAGTTAGTTAAGCAGTGATAAGGATGCTCAGGTAACAGGATCTGAGGTAGAAGCCATGCATTGGGGCTCTTTAGGTAAGAATTTAAGCTTTTGTGTGAGCAAAGGAGGAAGTGAAGAACATGCTTTAGTGTAGATTTGGTATTATTCAGAGGTGATGATGTAGTATGCTACACAGTTAAGAGTGTACATGTGAGCTAGCAGCAACTGTAACCTTGGATACTAATCCCTTTGTGCCTCAGTTTCCCCATCTATAAGGATAATAATGCCTATTTTATAGGCGTATAGTGAGGATCTAGTGAGAGTCAATGAGAATAAAACATTTAGAATAGTACCTGGCACATGGTAAATGCTGTATGTGTTTGTTAAATAAGCGTTTTGGTATTTGAAGAGAACTGAAATATAAAAGTGTTACCCCCTCTCCCCCATTATTTATATTTGACTGAGATGTAGTCAGATGAGTTCCTGTGTTTTCATTTTTTACCCCCACCCCTTTTTTTAATATCAAGGGTCAAATGAGTTTGTTTCTTTCAGCCTCTAATAATTACTAAAATATATTTTAATATAATGCATTAATGAAGGTGTTTAACATTTTAGGCTATTCTTAACATGTAGTCTGACCTTAGAAAGGAAACTTTGCTGTGATATGAGGAGTTCCCTGGCGGTCCGGTGGTTAGGACTCTGCTTTTATTGCCATGGGCTCTGGGTTCAGTCCCTGGTTGGGGAATTAAAATCCCAGAAGCCCCATGACATGGCCAAAAAAAAGAAAAAGTGTTTGCTATGGTATGATAAAGACTGTAGAACAAAACTTGGTGCCTTATAATAGTATATTAGGACCTCTCGTCTACTTTTGCCCCAATACAAATGTTAATACATTTCAGAGTCACTGCTAGTTGGATTGAAGCAAACCTCCCAGATGATTCTAAAGACACATGGAAGAAGAGGGGGAATGTGGATTATGTGGTCCTTCTTGACTGGTTTAGTTCTGCAAAAGATTTACAACTTGGGACAACTCTACGGAGTCTGAAGGATGCACTTTTCAAGGTTAGCAAGTTTCCTTGTTAGTTTACTGTAATTGCAAGCCTTCTCTGGTTGTTAGAAAGGTATGTTGACTAGTTGATTATCTTAAGGACATGAAGATCCATCATGCTTTGGTTGTAGACTTTTTAAAAATTCAGATTTAAAACACTAGTTTTGAATAACCCAATAATAATAAAATTATCTTAATAGTAGGATAATTAGAACTTTCAGAAATGTAAATTATTTGGAAAATGCTGTTTTTGTTATGAAACATAAAGGAAGAAATCACTAAGGAAAAAAGACTGATACAACAATAAAATAAAACTTAGGTGTGAAAAAATCTACAGATTTGAAGGCAGAAGGTAAAAATATTTGCAACAGATATGGCACTGATTTAGAACACCTAAAATCTGCAGAGTTTTTGCAAATAAGAAAATTACTTAAGATAAAATGTTGAAGTAAGCAGTAGAAACAGACATAAACAGAAGATATGAAAGTGNGCAGAAGGTAAAAATATTTGCAACAGATATGGCACTGATTTAGAACACCTAAAATCTGCAGAGTTTTTGCAAATAAGAAAATTACTTAAGATAAAATGTTGAAGTAAGCAGTAGAAACAGACATAAACAGAAGATATGAAAGTGACAAAAATAAAAATACCAATGTGACTAGTAATCAGAAATGCGAATTCAAACAGTTAATGTCAGTGTCATGATCAGATTAACAAAGATAAAAGTAATACTCGGTTTAATATGTTAAATTATTAAATAGCACTAAATGCTAGTAAGCATGTGGTAAGAATAAAACTCAGTGTGCTGGTAGGAGGGTCAGCTGATGGAACATTGTCCTCCAGGAGAGCAGTCATGAAACAATCATGCTTCAAAGTAGGAAATCGCAGAATATACCCAGGTATAGGCTGATATATGAAACTGCCAGTATTCACCTACTTTTCAGTAAAAAAGTGACAGTTTCATAAAGGTGAGCCAAAGGTACCTGTAAGATTTAGTGTATGATAAAGATGACATAACAGATCAGTGAGGAAAAGATGGATTGAAATAACTGGTTTGAGAGCTGGCTAGCCAGTAAAGTAAAAGAAAGAGGATCTCTGCCTTATTTCTTAGACCACACTAGATTCCAAATGGGTAAAAGACATAAATATGTTGATTGAAACAATGAACTACCAGGAAAAACCATTGATAAATGTTTTTATTACCTTGATCCTGAACCAAAGAGGCTCATATATTTGACTGTACTGAAAATACCACAAATAAAAAGTCAGGGAAAATATTTATAACAAGACAAAAACCTATTTTCCTTAATACTCAGAATATATTCACTGTTTACTAAGAAAAATAGCAGTCTGTAGAAAAATGGGCGAAAGATGAGATTAAGGTAAGCCATAAAGGGTTAATAAATGTATTAAAAGATGTTAAGCTTCACATATAAATGCTAATACAACTCATTTTATGTCCACCAGTTTGGTAAAAATTATAAAGACTTAAAATGGGCATTCTCATACACTGATGGTAAATGTGTAAACTGACATTGTCTTTTGAAGGGCAGTTTGATGGCATCTTTTAAGCCAACAGTTTTAAGAAATTATTGCACAGAAATACACAAACATATTTTTTAAAGTTCATTTCAAAGATGAGCAATATGTATTAAAAGCCTTAAAATGTTCTTGGCCTACCCTCTTTACTTCTGGGAACTTTTCCTAATGGAGTCAATTAGGTATGTGTATAGGATCTTTATTGGAGANTTGCACAGAAATACACAAACATATTTTTTAAAGTTCATTTCAAAGATGAGCAATATGTATTAAAAGCCTTAAAATGTTCTTGGCCTACCCTCTTTACTTCTGGGAACTTTTCCTAATGGAGTCAATTAGGTATGTGTATAGGATCTTTATTGGAGAAGGAAATGGCAACCCACTCTAGTGTTCTTGCCTGGAGAATCCCAGGGACGGGGGAGCCTGGTGGGCTGCTGTCTCTGGGGTCGCACAGAGTCAGACATGACTGAAGTGACTTAGCATAGGATCTTTAGTATTTATCTCAGCATTTTTTATAATTAAAAATAATAATTGTTGAAACAGTTATTATAATCAGTGATTATTGATTCAGTTTTGGTGTGTGTGTATATGTGTGTCTGTATAAAATAGAATATTATCTGGTCATTACAGATGATATAGCTCTTTATGGATAATAGATGATCGTATAAAAGAAAAGCAGCATAAGTTTCATTATTTTATTAAAAAAATGAAAAAGTATACATAGAAAACAGTAAGAATAAACTGTTATTTCTGGATGATGAGGTTATATTTTTATCGTATGTTGTGTTCCTATTTTTCTTCTAAGATCATGGATTACTTGTGTGATTTTAAAAACCTGATCTATCCATTTGTTTCATTAAATGCTGAATTTTGAATTCAGCTGTGTCTTTTTTTTTTTTGGTAATCATTTACAAGAAATGGATCTTTTAAGAACAGTTTAATATTCAGGTTTGTTGTGTTTTTAGCTGTCAAGAGACTGCTGCCATATTATTAAACATACTATTTCCTTATTTTATAGTGGGAGAGTAAAGCTGTCCTGCGCAGTGAACCTTTGGTTTTAGAAGGAGGCTATGAAAACTGGCTCCTTTGTTATCCACAGTATACAACAAATGCTAAAGTTACACCACCCCCACGAGGCAAGAATGAAGAGGTGTCTGTCTCATGTATGTATGTGAAACTTTTTGTTTAAAATTGCTTTGGTAAAATTTTAAATTTTTTCTGTTCTCAGGGTAGTGTTCTTGGTTGTATGTGCATTTGTCCTGTTAGATAGCAGTTTGCTTTTAGGCATACAAGATGTCCTGATCCTAAAATACAAGATGTCCACAGTCTGAAAGTTAATGTTTATCAATTCATTAAGACTGTTGTGGTTGTCACTGCTTACTCCATGTTTAACTATGACATAGAACATGCATGAGACATGAAGTACTGTTTATGGGGTTTGCTCTTCTTTCAAGAATATTTTTATCTTTTGGGGATTTTAGTGGACTTTACTTACCCTTCACTGGAAGAATCAGTTCCTTCTAAACCTACTGCCCAGATGATGCCTCCTATAGATATCAGTGAAAGTACAGAATTGATAAACAGTCAAGATGAGAGAATGGGACCACTGAATATATCAGCTCCAGTTGAACCAATTGCTGCTTCTAAATCTGATGTTTTACCCATAATTCAGCCAGTGCCTATTTTAAAGAATATTCCACAGGTATGTTTTAACTTTATTATGTCTTTTCTTTTAATATTAAGTATATAGTATAGAAATAAGTATCTAGTGTATATATACCTTCAATATTTTAGAAAGAAAAATATTGAAAAAATCTATATCCCTCTATTTTTGGTATACTGGTACATTTTTGCCATAAAAAAAACTTCATTGTAATTGTCTTACTGCCACAGCAGTATCAGAATAGATAATTGAAAGGATTTTAAACCTAACTGGGTCCATTTAGTATAGGCAATACTAATAGAAGACAGTATTAGCACAATGAACTTGAACAACACTTGCAGGTGTTTATTATAAATTTAATTCATAGTATTTTCCCAGATGGTTTGGCTTACAGATGATAGATAAATGATATCAGTATTTTGGTTTTGAAATAGTTCTTTAGTTTGATTTCCTTAGACTTGGACACATAAATAACAGGCATATTTTAACAATAATTGTTTAAAAGAGCTTACATAAAAGATGTTAAAATTAAAAAAATTATAACATCTTTCTTGTCATTAGATTTTACTTAAAGGAAGATAAACTAATTCTTTCCTGTGTATTTTCCAGTCAGAATTTTTTTTAGCATTTTTAAATTTTTTTCTCAGATATTTAAATAATATTTCATATTTGAAGTAGGAGAAGGCAGTGGCAACCCCACTCCAGTATTCTTGCCTGGAAAATCCCATGGGCAGAGGAGCCTGGTAGGCTGCAGTCCATGGGGTCGCTAGGAGTCGGACACGACTGAGCGACTTCACTTTCACTTTTCACTTTCATGCATTGGAGAAGGAAATGGCAACTCACTCCAGTGTTCTTGCCTGGAGAATCCCAGGGACGGGGGAGCCTGGTGGGCTGTCTTCTCTGGGTTCGCACAGAGTCAGACATGACTGAAGCGACTTAGCAGGAACATCTGGTTTGTGGAGCAGGCTCTGATTAGAAAATTTAGTCATTTTTGGAGGGATATTAAATAAAGCAGTTCATTCCCTCATGTTTTAAGGTCTACTTTTAATATTTCTGATTAAATCTTCACTAATTATTTGAATAATTTTTTCTTAAAATGAAAATTTAAGAAATTTTAAAAAGAGCTTATGACATTACACTTCTTTTCAATTTAATCACCATGTTATTTAAATCATAATCCCTGTGTGACTCTCTGAGATATGTACAATTTATGAATTGTACCTTGATAAACATGTACTATTTAATACAATCAGTAATATGCATCAATAAATATATACTGTTTAATAGTCAGTGGAGCACACATACATCAAGAAGAGAAGTTCTCTTCTTGGGTATCATCAGGGAGGTCTTCATGGAGGAGGTAGTATTTTTATCTGACCTTTAAGAGTGGAGTAGGATTTAAGGATGAAAGAAATAAGTGGAAAAATTTTATGACTAAAGGCACAAAGCATGTTCTGGGATTGGTAAGTAGTTCTGACAGGCTTGGGCACAGCTCTCGGAGAGAGATGAGTGTGGTGATAGATAAGATTGGAAAAGTGGACAGAAATCATTAAGAGAGACTTTGATCTCTCTTGGAATTTTGTCCTGTAGGTGAAAGGAAATCGTTAAAGGATTTTAAACTTGAAAGTAACATGATCATAGCTATGCTTTTAAGATGAGTGGAAAATGTGGATGAAAACATTTATTTTGATCCCTGTTCACCTTTTATTGTTAACCTCATCCTCACAGTGTTTGTTCTAACTTTATTCACAAATAAATTTAGAAAAGGGTGGGGGCAGGGAAGGTTTGTTTTTTTTTTTAAGTGAAGAGGCAAAAAGAGAAGAGCAGAGGAATGATTCCTTCTTGTGGTAGTGTTTTCTAATGGGAAAAACAAACAGTTAATTTTGCAGGAACACTATACGGGTTGTTACTGGCAGACATTCTCATTTTTATTTCAGTGAACGTCTCAAGAGATGATGTTAGGGTCATTTTTAACAATTTTGTAGGCTTAGTATATTGTTAAATTGAGGTAATTACTCAATTTTAATTAGTATCTTATCTTATGGAAGTTGTTCTGGAATATTTTATTCATTCTCTCTGCAACATTTTATTTACTGTTAGGCACAGTCTCTACCCTCCTTGAGCTTACGGGCTAATAGGGAAGATTTTAAACAATTAAAGTTGTTTACTCAGAATCCCAGTAAGTACTAAGAGGGAAAAGAATAGAGTATTATGACAGCATATATCAAGAGGCTTAGCTGGTTCTTAGGGATCAGGGAAGTCGTTTCTAAGGGAGAGATATTTAAGCTAAAACTTAATGTTGTGGGCATTATCTAGCTGAACAACTAGTATAAAGGCCTGACTTGGGAAGAAGCATGGCATCTTTGAGGAATTAAAGATGGGGGCAGGGTAAGTATGGCTGGTGTATCAAGTAATATGAGATAAGACTGGGGAGATAGGCAGAAGAGAGACCACACAGGCATGGCAAGACTTTTAGATCTAAGTCTATGTAATCTTAAGTACAGTGAGTGGTTATTGACAGTAAGATTTTAAGTCACTGTTCAGATTTATGTTTTAAAATGATTACTCTGGTAACAGAATGGAGAAACAAATCTGAAATATATGAAACTCTTGAGTTTTTTTTTTATTTGAGCAACGCACAGTGGGCATACCCCATGTGTTTGTTGGGGGAAGTCATGAATTCAGTTTTGGCCGTATTAGGTTTGTGGTATATGTGAGATACTCATGTGAAGACACTGAGTAGGCAGTTGGGTATGTGGAAATGGAACTTTAGGGGTGCTCAGGTCTGGTTCTTTATGTTATAGAATGAAATCTTCATACGCAAAACATATCAGGGTATTGAAAGTGTGGAATCAAGAGGATGTAAGTGCCAAGTGCCTTATGAGAAATCTTGATATTAGGTCATTTACAAATGGATGTTTTGGCAGATACTGTCTCCACAGAGTGATGGTTCTTTTTATCACAACTTGATATCAAGAACTGAGGTTATTGTGTTCCTGGATTTCAACAAAAGGATGTTTTTCTCTGTATTTGTTGATACAGATTGATCGTAGTAAAAAACCAGCAATCAAATTGCCTGAAGATCACAGAATGAAATCTGAAAGTACAGATCATGAGGAACAGTCTCCTCAGAGTGAAAAAGTTGTTCCTGATCGTTCCACAAAACCGGTATTTCCCCCTCCAACTTCCATGCTAACAGACGAAGAAAAAGCTCGTATTCATGCAGAAACTGCTCTTCTAATGGAAAAAAACAAACAAGAAAGAGAACTTAGAGAAAGGCAGCAAGAGGAACAGAAAGAGAGACTGAGGAGGGAAGAAGAACAAAAAGACAGAAAGGAACAAGAAGCTGAAGAAAACGAAATCACAGAGAAGCAACAAAAAGCAGAACAAATGGAAAAGAAAGAAAGTGAACAGGCCAGGAAAGAAGATAAAGAAACTTCAGCAAAGAGGGGCAGAGAAATAACAGGAATAAAAAGACAAAGTAAAAGCGAACATGAGACTACCGATGCCAAGAAATCTGTAGAAGATAGGGGGAAAAGGTGTCCAACCCCAGAAGTGCAGAAGACGTCAACAGAAGATGTGCCTCATGCCTCTGTGGCAGGAGATTCAAGTTCAGGCAAGGTGAGCAGAAACAGTACAAATTGCCAATTAAGTGTAAAAAAACATACATAAAAAGTGACATCAGTAGCATTCCATAAACAGGGTAGACATTTCAGTTGATTTTCTAGGAGATGATAGATTTGTACTGATCCAATTACATTTGCTTACCTGCTCTTGATTGGTTGGGACTGGAATTGCTTTTCATGTCTATGGAATGCAACATATTTTTGCTAATTGAGATAAATAGCTGCATTCTTCATTTTTATGCTTGATGTGTGATCATCAAAAGACTAGAGTGAAATATAATCTTCTGATCTCCCAATGGAGGAATCAGGTGCCAAATTTTTATATGATGAAGTTTGTGTCTGCTTAGAATATGGCCAGTTTATCTTTGTGTGTAACGGTTTTATTTGTCAAGTCTATGTCATTTGTTTGTTCATTCATTTGATCAAAAATTTTGTCAGTAATCCCATTAATGTTGCCTTTTCCTACCCTTGGCCATTTTATTTATTTTGTCAGTAATCCCATTAATGTTGCCTTCCTGCCCTTCATTGATTTTCATAATTTCGAGGAGATTGTTTTTTTGGCTACCCCACACAACTTGTAGGATCTCACTTCCCCAAGCAGGGACTGAACCTGGGCCTAGGCAATGAAAGTGCCAAATCGTAACTGCTAGACACTAGGGAGCTCCACTTTTTCTTTTATTGGGATATAGCCAGTTAGTAAACAGTGCTACGATAGTTTCAGGTGAATAGCAAAGAGATCCAGCCCTACCAGAGATTTTTTTAACCTAATAATATCACGAGTGCTTTTCATGGGCTTTTTTTTTTTTTTTTGGTTTATTACACCATTAATAATGCCTTTTTCTTTTGAACACTAAGTGTTTTGGGCTTTTTAAAATCCTACTTTGTTCTTATTCTTTTCCTTCCAGTTTTATTGAGATACAATTGACATATAACACTGTATAAGTTTAAGATGTACAATATGATTGTATCTCATGGAAAATTTAAGAGTAAAAAAATAGTGATAAGAACTCTTAGGATTTACTTTCTTAACAACTATCATATGTAACATACAGCAGCGTTAATTAATCATGTTGTACCTTATATCCACTTATAACTGGAAGTTGGTTTGACTACCTTCCTCCAATTTCCTGTTCTACCTTCCACCTCTGATAACCACAAGTCTGATCCTTTTTCCTTTGTGTTTGTTTTTGAAGTATAAATGACTTATGTTCAGCATAGCCATATACATTTCCAAATGATCGCCATAGTAAATCTAGTTATATATGTCATCATACAAGGATACACAGCTATTGACTATATTCCCACAATGTGTATTTTATCCATGTGACTCATTTATTTTGCACCTGAAAGTTTGTACCTCTTAATTTTCCTCATCTATTTCTTTTTCTCACCGCTGGTGGTAACCACTTGTTTGTTCTCACATCTCTAACTGTTTCTGTTTTGTCTTGTTCATTTGTTTTTTAGATTCTGCATGTAAGTGAAATCATATATTTGTCTTTTGGGGCTGACTTTTTGCATAGCATGATACCCTATAGATCCATCCATGTTGTCACAAATGACAAAATTTCATTCTTTTTTATGGCTAATCTTCCATTGTGTATATATACTGTACATCTTCTTTATCCATTCATCTATTTATGGGCGTCTAGGTTGCTTCCATATTTGTGGCTGTTGTAAATAATGATGTAATGAACATAGGGGTACATATATCTTTTCTAATCAGTGTTTTTGTTTCTTTGGATAAATAACCAGGAGTAGAATTGCTGGATCATATGGTAGTTCTGTTTAAAAATTTTTTTTAACAGTCTCCATACTGTTTTCCATAGTGACTGCACCAATTTACATTCCCATCAACAGTGTTGTACCAGGGTTCCTTTTTCTTTGCATTTGCCAACTCTTGTTATATATCATCTTTTTGATAATAGCCATTCTGATGGGTACCTCATTGTGGTTTTCATGCTTTTCCGTGATGATCAGTAATGTTGAGCATCTTTTCATGAATATATTGGCCATCTGTCTTTGGAAAAATGTCTGTTCAGATCCTGTGCCCATTTTTAAATCAGATTTTTGTTTCTTTGATGTTGAGTTGTATGGGTTCTTTGTATAATTTGGACATTAACCCCTTATCAGATATATTGTTTGCAAATATCTTCTCCCATTCAGTAGGCTTTTTCATTTTGTTGGTAGTTTCCTTCTCTGTGCAAAAAGCTTTTTAATTTGATGTAGTCCCATTCTTCTGTCTTTGCTTTTGTTACCTTTGCCTGAGAAGACATATGCCAAAAATTATTACTAATTTGAATGTCAGAGTGTTCCTCCATTGTTTTCTTCCAGAAGTTTTATGGTTTCAGGTTTTACATTTAATCCATTTTGAATTTATTTTTGTGTATGTATGAGAGATTAGTCTAGATTTGATTCTTTTGCATGTAGCTGTCCAGTTTTTCCAACACCATGTTTTAAAAATATTTGGGGTTTTTCTGTCTGTTTTACGTCTTCTCTCTTGGCTTTTTTGTTTTTGTTTGTTTTGGCTGTTTCATCCCTGGTGGCTCAGAGGTTAAAGTGTCTGCCTGGAATGCAGGAGACCAGGGTTCGATCCCTGGGTCGGGAAGATCCCCTAGAGAAGGAAATGGCAACCCACTCCAGTACTCTTGCCTGGAGAATCCCATGGGAGGAGGAGCCTGGTAGGCTACAGTCCATGGGGGTCACAAAGAGTTGGACACGACTGAGCAACTTCACTCACTTTGGCTGTTTCATGCAGCTTGCAGGATTTTAGTTTCCCGACCAGGGATTGAACCTGGGGCCATGGCAGTGAAAGCATTGAATCCTAACCACTCAACCACCAGGGAACTCCAGATTTGTTTTTAAAATTAATAAAATGTCAGTGCTCTTTGTATGCTGAAATTTAGAATGCCTACATATTTTGCATTATTTTGTTCAATAAAAAGAGATGTGGAAAAAATTATATGCTTGCGTAGATAGTGCAAAAGTGTGATGCGTCTTTAACACCATTCATTGAAGAGGTTGACTTTTCTTCATTGTATAGTCTTCCTTGTGTGGATATACCACATTTGATGGACAATGGATTGCTTTTGCTTTGGGGCTATTATGAATAATAATTCTATGAACATTTGTATCCAAGTCTTTGTGTGGAAATAAATTTTCTTATCTTTGGAGTTGACACTTAGAAGTGAAATTGTCTTTGTGTTGTTTTTTTTTAGAGAAGCCACCATCTTTATAGGCTGTGCACATACACTCCTTCCCCTTGCTGTGATAATTTTAGGACTTTAAGAAAACATGTATAGTTCTTCATCTTTTAAAAAATATTAAGGGGAGCCAACACAAGGTTTGTGATTCTTTGCTATGGCAAAGTTTAATTTAAAAATCCTTTTCCTTCTCTTTTTAAAACTAGTCTCGAGAGCCTTTGACAAGAGCGAGAAGTGAAGAAATGGGGAGGGTTGTGCCAGGACTGCCGTCAGGCTGGGCCAAGGTAAAATTCCAAATTAGCACAGAAAGAAATTACATGGCACTGTTTTGGTTTAGAAAGAAAATTATGAACTTGTTTATTCTGCATCTTCTCTAACGCAGAGTTGACTCTGTTTCTTCATTATAAAGGACATAGCTCATTTAGATTTCTCGATAGCCAATCAGGGATGCTGGCTATAATATATGAGCATCCTGGCATGTCATTTAAAGACAGTGTATCATTTTAAAACCTAAGGTTCTTTGAAAGTTTAATTATAGAAGTGATTATCACCATTTTATTCAAATTATTTTAATCCAAAAGTAAACTTAGTGGTGGAATACTTTTATTTGTTGTTGTTCATTGAATGTTCATTGTTTTTTGACCTGTGCTTTTTTTCCCCCCCGCCTAAGTTTCTTGATCCCATCACTGGAACTTTTCGTTACTATCATTCGCCTACGAACACTGTTCATATGTATCCACCGGAAATGGCTCCTTCATCTGCACCTCCTTCCACCCCTCCAACTCATAAAGTCAAGCCACAGATTCCTGCTGAGCGGGATAGGGAACCGTCTAAACTGAAGCGCTCCTACTCCTCCCCAGATATCACCCAGGCCATTCAAGAGGAAGAGAAGAGGAGGCCAACAGTAACTCCAGCAGTTAATCGGGAAAACAAGTAAGTTTATCCTAACTTCTAGAAACAGGATCATTTGCTGTATTTGAAAACTTCTAAACATACCAGTTTACTATATCAAGGAGACAGAAAATTCTGTGGATGGCTATCCCAGCTGTTTTTGTTTACTGTAGAGAAAAAAAATAAATGGATTAAATGTCCTTGGTTTTCTCCCAAGTGTTACAGACTAACTGAAACGTGTCAAAAAGGATTCTGTGATTCGTTCACTAATTTATATGTATTAATGTAGATATAACAGTATGTACCTTGTTACATTTTCAGACAGTGTGCGACTACAGAGACATACTTTTTATAAACTTCGTATGATCCCTAAATTTCCCTTTGAGGACTATAATTTATAGGATTGTTGAATGTCTTGTTGTAGCTTTTAAAATTGCAGACTTTTTAAAAAAAAATTCAGTAACATAGGGGCAAACTTAATGTATTAATAAGCATTATAGTGTATATCAGCTTATTTAGATGTATTCCTGCCTTTATCAGTTATTGAATACTCTAATGCTCCTGCCTTATGATTGATAGGTTTATGAGATAGTTTTCTAGTCTCTTTATCATTTCTGATCATCAATTTTGGGGGATGTAGGGTAGATAGAGATGAAAATAAATGGGATTTTTTGATTTGTTAAATATACTCTTAATTGCTGAGAAATTCTAACTAGGCTGTCCTTTTGGCCTCTTCAGAATCACTTCCCCCAAAAGTAGTTATTTTCCTCCTAAGAATTTACCCTGCCAGGTGGAAGCTTAACTGGAAGAGATTTTGTAAATTCTGAAAATCTATAGATTTCAGGGCTCACTATTAAAACTGGTAAGAATTTAATTCTTTCTTGAATCATCATTCTTATTAAAGTTTGTTAATTTGACAGTTTAAAAAACTACAGCATACGTAGTTTGTGTATTTTTAAATATATATTGAACAGAGTGCATACACCTGAGCCATGTGTAAACAAAAACTGGTTGGAATATGTTTAATCTGTTCTCAGTATTCCTTTCAGAGGTGGAGATATACTTAGGATCAGTAATAAAAGAAAGACTTACCAATTAGGAGTTTTCTTAGTGTCCTTCCAGTTCTAAAAGTTACCTATATAAGCCAAATACACTGCATGACAGAAGCCTTGTAGGCATGCTCTAGCTCAGTGCTGTCCAGTGGCCATGTTGACAGACATGTTCTTTATCTGTTTTGTCCAGTATGGTAATGGCTATTTTGAATTGTGGCTAATATAAGAGCTATAAAATTTTAAATTTATCATGGCTAGTAGTTGCTACTGTATTTGTCAGCACAGCTCTAGACTTCAGGTTATAGTACCCAAATAACCTCTGCCTCCTGTGTATGCTCTGAAGTTATTGGCATTCTGGTTGAATTCAACATTTGGTAATGCTAAATTTCCTGGGATCATTTAAAAACATTTGAAAGGGCCTTCTCTATTAGAACACTCTACCTGTTCATGAGAAACCAGAGAACCTACTGGTATCTCAGGGTATCTGTAAGAAACATGTGCTCACATAAGAAGTTAAAGACCCTCATGGGAGGGTCACCAGTGTCACTTAGATACTCAATGTGCTCTAAGACCCAGTACCTTATGACCTAACTTAGTAACTATCTGCAGTATTACCATATACTATGGTACAGAGATGCTGGAGTTTGCTGCCCTTTGAAGTATGAACCTTCATGTCAGATGCCCTGCATTTTAAGAAGTCATGTGTACTTTTTCTTCCTTAGGCCAACAAGCTATCCTAAAGCTGAGATCACAAGGCTTTCTGCTTCTCAAATTCGGAACCTCAATCCTGTTTTTGGAGGATCTGGACCAGCTCTCACTGGACTTCGTAATTTAGGAAATACTTGTTACATGAACTCAATACTACAGTGCCTGTGTAATACGCCACATCTGGCTGATTATTTCAACCGTAACTGTTACCAGGATGATATTAATAGGTAAAGAAATATCATACTTTTCTGCAATATCATATTAAAAGGGTGCTCTAACCACACTTCCTTACCACCCAGCTCCAGAGATGTCAGATTAGGAAAGAACAATGTAGAGAACATTGTTCTTAAGAAAAATATAAAGAAAAGCCTTCTCTGATTGGTGAAGGACAGACAGGAAAGGAACAGTGCAGGAAGGCAGAACCCCACTGTCATAAACTGGAGCCTACTGGTAAGGAATAGGAGACCATGGAGGGCTGGTAGCCAAGAAGAAGCAACTTGGAGGGGTGTCATCAAAGTAAGATTCAGGTAAGTATTTGGTATTTAAATCTATGAATAAGTATTTTAGTGTAGGGTCACATATTATAGTATGTGAATAGTTTAGTGTTGATATCAAGAACCTGCTATATCTTAGCTTTTTATAATTTGTTTTTTGTAACTTTAATTATGTTTGCAAAGATCAAATTTGTTGGGGCATAAAGGTGAAGTGGCAGAAGAATTTGGCATAATCATGAAAGCCCTGTGGACGGGACAGTACCGGTACATCAGTCCAAAAGATTTTAAAATCACCATTGGGAAGATCAATGACCAGTTTGCAGGATACAGCCAGCAAGATTCACAAGAACTGCTTCTGTTCCTAATGGATGGTCTCCATGAAGACCTTAATAAAGTAAGAAATTATATTTTCCTAAGTTGCAAAGGCGCTTTAGGGTTGCTCAGTGTTTCACTCATTCTTATAACAATTTAAAATTATAGCTGTTGATTGTTCAGTGCTAATTTATTCAAATCTAGGGAGAAGGCAGTGGCAACCCCACTCCAGTACTCTTGCCTGGAAAATTCCATGAGCAGAGGAGCCTAGTAGGCTACAGTCCATGGGGTCGCTAAGAGTCGGACACGACTGAGCGACTTCACTTTCACTCTTGTGCACTGGAGAAGGAAATGGCAACCCACTCCAGTGTTCTTGGCCTGGAGAATCTCAGGGACGGGTGAGCCTGGTGGGCTGCCGTCTATGGGGTCACACAGAGTCGGACACGACTGAAGTGACTTAGCAGCAGCAGGGACTATGGCATGAAACTTTAAAATAAATACATCTGATAGGNTGATATTTCTTATGACTTTTTCCTCTCCCTTTAATGATCTGCAACATTATTTTCAGTATATTTCAGTAGACCTCAGTTCCAAAATTGGTGCTCACTGTTAAATTCCATTTCTTTGTGTCTGAGAAGGAAAGCCTGTTATTCTGAAGACAAAAAATTTCTGCTTCTGCCTCTGTGTCACCTAAAGCAAATTATTGACCATTCAGAGCCAAAGTTTCTTATTTGAAATTTGACAAGCCTGAGAAACAATAAGGGCAAGTAAATGAGAGCATGTTTTTAAATAGCTTTCACTTGTTTAAGCAACAAATATTAATGAGCACATTCCATGACCTAGCGCTTCCCTTGTGGCTCAGCTGGTAAAGAATCTGCCTTCAGTGCAGAAGACCTGGGTTCGATCCTTGGGTTTGGAAGATCCCCTGGAGTAAGGAAAGGTTACCCACTGCAGTATTCTTGCCTAGAGAATTCCATGGATGGTATAGTCCATGGGGTTGCAGAGTCTTACATGACTGAGTGACTTTCACTTCCATGTCCTATGCGTTGTTCTATCTGTGGAAGTTACAGTGGTTAATGGAGCTTATATTTTAATGCTTTTGAGTTAAGAACGTTTACATGTAGTATCATCACTACTATAGCCATTCTAAAAATAGATATCTTTATTTACTCAGTTAATTTTACTCGGTCAACAAAAATTTCATGCCATTTTGGCCTTTCAGAATACATACTCCTGATTTCAGGTTGGTCATAGGAAAAAATAAAGGGAAATAGCCTGATACTGGGTGAGTCGAATTAAATCTCTCATGAACCCACATAGAAAGTTTTAAATACTCATAAAGTATTCTATCTCTTATCTTGTACCTCTTGTTGATAACTTTAAAAAAAAGGCAACTCCTGTGTTTTGTGGATNGAAGTGGTTGGATGGCATCATTGACTCAATGGACATGAGTTTGAGCAAACTCCAGGAGATAGTGGAGGACAGGGAAGCCTGGCGTGCTGCATCCATATGGTCTCAAAGAATCAGACACAAACTAAGTGACTGAACAACAATACATACATTGTTATCTGCCTCTATATTTATCTGTTTATACATAGATGTGTGTATGTGTGCATGTGGGTATATGCACACACACATATATACACATAAACACAGGATTTATATACATATGTATGTGTATATATACGTTAAACGTTAAGTTCATGTGGACCTTTCCAATTCCAACCCCAAACCACAAGGTTCATTCTAGGCTTCTCCCTTATTTGTTGTAACTTTCTCATACAGTGAGAACTCTGTCTGAGAAGTACAGACCTGTGCTATTTATTCAGGTATCTGTTCTAGCACCAACACACTTTTTTTTTTTTTAAACNTTCCAACCCCAAACCACAAGGTTCATTCTAGGCTTCTCCCTTATTTGTTGTAACTTTCTCATACAGTGAGAACTCTGTCTGAGAAGTACAGACCTGTGCTATTTATTCAGGTATCTGTTCTAGCACCAACACACTTTTTTTTTTTTTAAACCTCTACTCCTAAGGTAAGCATCAACTTTAATTAAAGTATTGATCTTTAAATGCCCTAATGTCCCTCAGTCTCCAACATCCCGATTATACCAAATAATTAAAACATTCTCTAACTGCATCTAATTGTAACTCATTAAGAACAGAAAGTCCCATGCTATAGTGTAATTAGTCACACATTTTCATATTGGAAATCCATTATTTGCAATAAAGGTGAAAAGATGAAGCTCATGAATTTAAACTTGCCTTTTGGCTGTGTTGCCATCAGAAATTCAGATCTCTGCAAGTCTAGCAGAAATCATTTTGAAGCTAATTGCTGGCCAGCTCAGAATCAGCGGTGTTAGTGGCATGTAGGCAGTACTTTAAGCCTTGACTAAAAATTTTAACCAAAATTTTATATTATATTTCTCTTGAAATACTCATCCCTAAGGAAATCTGTAGGAAATATAGCTGTAGGAAGGCACAGAACATATGAATATTTTCCTTTTTACCTCTGCAAGCTACCCTGTCTATACATATAATGAAGCTGATGACTTACACAGTCTCAAGCCACATGCCACATGATACTATTGTTTATGAATCTTCCATCTAGATTCTGGGGAGAAATTTGGATTTATTACCTGAATGATTAATTAAAAAAAAAAAGAGAGAAATTTTTATCTGTAATACATTCATCTTCTCTGTCAAATCTCCTGCTCTAGTAAACATTTACACACACCGCTAATTTTTTTTCAACAAAGCTGGAAAGTAAAGCAAATTCCTTCACAGATGCAGAGAGAAGACAGAGGGCATGGCTCCCGAACAAGTGCTCCGTGAAAAGCCATCCCTTCTGCACTCTCTTCCTCCCTGTTTGGCTGAGTGCTCAGGCAGCACACCTCTGGGCTTCACCTCTGTTCCACCACTACTTTTTAAATTAATAGTAAAGTAGATTTATTATATAATAAATAGCCTTTAGCTTAGAAGTAAACACTTCTGCCTCTGGCAGACACTGTTCTTCCCAATGACCCCTCCACCACAATATTTTCAGAGCACATTTTGTGTAGTCTCCCATAGGTTTGCTTTCATTATTCTCATCTTCAGTGGCAGCAAATAATCTTCCACTTTTAGGGTGGGTTTCTAGTAAAGCTAAAAGTAACCTGGTAAGTAGGCGATTTGGAGGGAAAAAAAATTAAAAAAAAATGTGTATATATATATATATATATACACATTTTTTTTTAATTTTTTTTCCCTCCAAATCGCCTACTTACCAGGTTACTTTTAGCTTTACTAGAAACCCACCCTAAAAGTGGAAGATTATTTGCTGCCACTGAAGATGAGAATAATGAAAGCAAACCTATGGGAGACTACACAAAATGTGCTCTGAAAATATTGTGGTGGAGGGGTCATTGGGAAGAACAGTGTCTGCCAGAGGCAGAAGTGTTTACTTCTAAGCTAAAGGCTATTTATTATATAATAAATCTACTTTACTATTAATTTAAAAAGTAGTGGTGGAACAGAGGTGAAGCCCAGAGGTGTGCTGCCTGAGCACTCAGCCAAACAGGGAGGAAGAGAGTGCAGAAGGGATGGCTTTTCACGGAGCACTTGTTCGGGAGCCATGCCCTCTGTCTTCTCTCTGCATCTGTGAAGGAATTTGCTTTACTTTCCAGCTTTGTTGAAAAAAAATTAGCGGTGTGTGTAAATGTTTACTAGAGCAGGAGATTTGACAGAGAAGATGAATGTATTACAGATAAAAATTTCTCTCTTTTTTTTTTTAATTAATCATTCAGGTAATAAATCCAAATTTCTCCCCAGAATCTAGATGGAAGATTCATAAACAATAGTATCATGTGGCATGTGGCTTGAGACTGTGTAAGTCATCAGCTTCATTATATGTATAGACAGGGTAGCTTGCAGAGGTAAAAAGGAAAATATTCATATGTTCTGTGCCTTCCTACAGCTATATTTCCTACAGATTTCCTTAGGGATGAGTATTTCAAGAGAAATATAATATAAAATTTTGGTTAAAATTTTTAGTCAAGGCTTAAAGTACTGCCTACATGCCACTAACACCGCTGATTCTGAGCTGGCCAGCAATTAGCTTCAAAATGATTTCTGCTAGACTTGCAGAGATCTGAATTTCTGATGGCAACACAGCCAAAAGGCAAGTTTAAATTCATGAGCTTCATCTTTTCACCTTTATTGCAAATAATGGATTTCCAATATGAAAATGTGTGACTAATTACACTATAGCATGGGACTTTCTGTTCTTAATGAGTTACAATTAGATGCAGTTAGAGAATGTTTTAATTATTTGGTATAATCGGGATGTTGGAGACTGAGGGACATTAGGGCATTTAAAGATCAATACTTTAATTAAAGTTGATGCTTACCTTAGGAGTAGAGGTTTAAAAAAAAAAAAAGTGTGTTGGTGCTAGAACAGATACCTGAATAAATAGCACAGGTCTGTACTTCTCAGACAGAGTTCTCACTGTATGAGAAAGTTACAACAAATAAGGGAGAAGCCTAGAATGAACCTTGTGGTTTGGGGTTGGAATTGGAAAGGTCCACATGAACTTAACGTTTAACGTATATATACACATACATATGTATATAAATCCTGTGTTTATGTGTATATATGTGTGTGTGCATATACCCACATGCACACATACACACATCTATGTATAAACAGATAAATATAGAGGCAGATAACAATGTATGTATTGTTGTTCAGTCACTTAGTTTGTGTCTGATTCTTTGAGACCATATGGATGCAGCACGCCAGGCTTCCCTGTCCTCCACTATCTCCTGGAGTTTGCTCAAACTCATGTCCATTGAGTCAATGATGCCATCCAACCACTTCATCCTCTGTCATACCCTTTTCTTCAGT
>SJYV01030766.1:505396-655045 GCA_006410875.1 Neotragus pygmaeus
TATAGTTCCTCCAACATCATCTGAATATATTTTCTCTCTGACCTTTTCAATGTCTTTGTTAGTCCTGCCCACCACTTACATCTTCACCAAGGACGTCTATGTCCCTACGTTTTGTTAAGTCTTCTGTAAAAATCAAAATTAGTTGCACTTGACAATATACTTCATTCCCCATAAACTCCAGGGTGCATGAAAAGTACTTTGTTTAAGTACTCAAACTCACAGAAAATGTCATTTGTTCTTTGCTCTAATAATATTGATTTTTATTTTAATGTAAAATCTGCCCTTCTATTCACCTCCCTAGTAGCCAATTCTGAAAGCCTTCCTGCAGCTGACTGAAATAAGCTGTAACATGTCTATGCTTCACCTTTCACTAGGCTTCCGAAAAACACTAAGGTAAATCTGTCTAAATCCTTTACAGTTACAGGTCAGATGTATGAGTTAACTGCAGAGCAGATACAAACACACAGCAGAGCTCACCTTCGCAGAGGTTTCAAACCATCCTGTGAAGCCATGTTCTTTGCAGAACTGGTCCATCTGGGAAGGAGTCTGGCCACTGTCCTTTTTGTGGTCACATTTGTTAGCTAAAAGGACAGCAGGAATAGGGTTGCCATTTGGAAGATGTACTTTACTATCCAGATCACTTTTCCATTTTAAAACAGCTTCAAACGTGGAACTTCTCGAAATATCAAAGACAACGAAGGCACCAACAGCTTCTTTGTAATATACTCGGGTCATGTTGCCAAAACGCTCCTGTCCTAGAAATAAATACAGTGAGACATCAAAAACCTAAAATTTGGTCAGAGGCTATATTTAGATATAGCCCTTTTTAATCCTAAGAATAATGTTGTAAACACATCTGTCATTCCAGAGCAACAGAGATGGGTGGGATCAAGGACACACACACAGAACCACAACCCATAGGGGTGAAGTGGCTGATCACCTGCTCTCAGGACACAGTTACCTTGTTTTATGTCCTCTGAGCATGTACCTTACATTCTCCATAAGCATCAAGATGCCAGTCCTTACAGCTACAGAATCCAGCATGTCTCCCCTCACTCGCCTTGGTCTAAGAGAGGTACTAAAGAAAAAAAAGAAAGTTGGGTGTGGAGGGAAGAGACAAGAATAGAAGAAAACAGACTTGCAGGAAGAAGATAAGTGTGGTGGGTAAAATGCTAGTCAAAAAGATTAGGCCTGGACCTGAGATAAAGGAGCTCATGTTCTTAACTCCTCTTTTTTCACATCTTCAGCAAAACCCACTTTCCTTTTCCTTTTTAAATTTTTTTTGAAGTGAAGTGAAATCGCTCAGTCGTGTCCGACTCTTTGCGACCCCATGGACTGTAGCCTATCAGGCTCCTCCGTCCACGGGGTTTTCCAGGCAAGAGTGCTGGAGTGGATTGCCATTTCCTTCTCCAGGGGAATTTACCGACCCAGGAAATTTTTTTTAAAGGAGGATAATTACTTCACAACTCTGTGCTGGTATCTGCAGCACAACAATGCGAATCAGTAATTATACATACACTCCTTCCCTTTTGAGCCTCCCTCCCTTCTCCCATCCCACTTCTCTAGGAAGTCAGAGTGCCAGGCTGGGCTCCCTATGTTAGACAGCAACTTCCCACTAGCCATCTTTTTAACACCTGATAGTATATATATATATAAATGGTACTTTCTCACTTTTGACTCGAAATGCAAGACTGCTCTCCTCTAAGAAGGTAGATGTGCAAAACCACTACTTTAGTAAAACGTGCTACAACTGCGTTGTTAAAAGAAGGATCAACTACAGAGCTCTTAGGATATCATTGTACTTTTAAAATAGCTTAACATGTGAAACACTTTTTCTTTGGAAAAAAATCTACCATCAAATATACCATATAGGTCTTGGCAAAGCATTCACTTACAATCTGATATTGACTTAGGAAGAATTCTTTTCTTCATCTGACAGATAGAAAAACATGCAAAGGCTGCTTGGCCAGGACTCCAACAGCTCCAGCTAAAGAAGATGGGACTAAAACTGGATCTCCTGACTCCCACATGTGTGTGCAAACATGCCCATCATTCTGACCTATCCCGCAGCTGCTCTGACTTCTAAAGCTGTTACCTTTAGTGGGGCAAATTACTGACTATAGTGCTAAGGGAAAATGATTGCAATCACTACAAATCTAAGATTTATAACTCTTTGTCTAATGATAAAAACAAGTGCTATGATGGAACATGTTCCTATTAAAACATACTATGAAAAACAAGCTTTTATCTAATTTTACTGGTAGTGAAAAAAGCAAAGCTGTCCCCTAAATTAATCATTTTTCTCCTCCAAATTCTTTGCCATCATACATTTTTTAGATATTGTTAATGGAATAACTGAAGAAAAAGTTTAAACGGATAAACAGAGTTCATCTAGTTTATGACCGGACGTGGAACAATGGACTGGTTCCAAATTGGGAAAGGAGTATGTCAAGGCTGTATGATAAGCCCAGAGGGGCTTATCTGAAGCTGTATTGTGATAGTTCAGAGTTCCAAATTTTGTTATAACAAACAGTCACATGAAAAATGTCATTATCGTGTTCATATATTATTAGTGATGTAAATCTGACCAGCCAGCTATTTAGTTTATTTGCTCACAGTGCTGACATTTATAAAAAGCTCATGTTGTATCCTTTTCCATTAATGTACATTTAATTATCACATAAGGCATGCTAGCAGAAAACAGACCGACTATTCAAGGTCAGTATCACCATTTTGTAAACACTGCGCAGATGCATTAAGGTGCAACTAATTTCAAACAGAGAGCACACACTACCAATGATTTTGATTTTTCTCAATTTTAATTATTTTATATGAAACTACAGCAATAAGAGAAATTAGTACTGCTTAGTCCAGATAATAAGATAATTACATAATTATATAAAAACATTCCTTTGGGCTACCCTTTCATTTAGAAGAGGGTAAGGTGCCAAACTAACAAACGTATATAGAAATCCAGAAGTTATGAAAAACTATTGCGTTCTAGTGACTTTTGTTTCTAGAATCATCTGTAAATTCCCTCCCCAAATATTTCTTTTTACCAGCTGTGTTAGTGAACATACAAGTTTGTATTCATATAAAATTTCTGGTTAAACCTTAAGCAAACAAGAAATGTATGAAAAAAGGCATTTTTGAGGAGGATCTTGTGACTTAAAATACCCATTCCAGTTCCAGGCCCAGGATTCAATCCTCCTTGACATTCTCACAGCAGACAGTGTGCTTTCTAACACCACCATATATGAAAAATCTAAATGGTGCCAATTACACTGTTAAGCATTTCATGCAAATATTCAAAGATGGGCAACATAAAGGACAGAAACAGCAACAACCTAACAGAATAATGTTAGTCACTCAGTAGTGTCCAACTCTTTGCAATCCCATGGATTGTAGCCTTCCAGGCTCCTCTGTCCATGGAATTCTCCACGCAAGAATACTGGAGTGGGTGGCCATCCCCTTCTCCCAGGGATCTTCCTGACCCAGAGATCAAACCTGGGTCTCTTTCATTGCAGGCAGATTCTTTACCAACTGAGACACCAGGGAAGCCCAAATACAAACAAAACTGGTGGACATGATGGAATTCCAGCTGAGCTATTTCAAATCCTAAAAGATGATGCTATCAAAGTGCTGCAGTCAATATGTCAGCAAATTTGGAAAATTCAGCAGTGGCCACAGGACTGGAGAAGGTCAGTTTTCATTCCAATTCCAAAGAAAAGCCATGCCAATGAATGTTTCAATTATTGTACAATTGGGCACATTTCACATGCTAGCAAGGTAATGCTAAAAATCCTTCAAGTTGGGCTTCAGCAGTATGTGAACCAAGAAATACTAAGTGTACGAGTCAGATTTAGAAAAGGCAGAGGAACCAGAGATCAAATTGCCAACATCCGTTGTATCATAGAAAAAGCAAACAGAAAAACATCTGCTTCACTGCTAAAGCCTTTAACTGTGTGGATCACACAAATTGTGGAAAAGTCTTAAAGCAATGGGAATACCAGACTACCTTACCTGCCTCTTGAGAAACCTGTATACCGGACAAGAAGAAATAGTTAGAACCGGACATGGAACAATGGACTGGTTCCAAATTGGGAAAGGGGTATGTCAAGTATGCTGTATATTGTCACTCTGCTTATTTAACCTATATGTAGAATACATCATGAGAAATGCTGAGCTGGATGAATCACAAGCTAGAATGAAGATTGCTGGGAGAAATATCAATAGCTTCAGATTCACAGATGATACCACTCTAATGGCAGAAAGAGAAGAGGGTTAAAGAAGCTCTTGATGAAAGTGAAAGAGGAGAGTGAAAAAGCTGGCTTAAAATTCAATATTCAAAAAATTAAGATCATAGCATCCAGTCCCATCACTTCATGGCAAATAGATGGGGGAAAAAGTGGAAATAGTGACAGACTTTATATTCCTGGGCTCCAAAATCAGACAGTGACTGCAGCCATGAAAACAAAAGGCACTTTCTCCTTGGAAGAAATCTATGACAAACCTAGACAGTGTATTAAAAAGCAGAGATATTATTTTTGGCAACAAGGGTCCATATAGTCAAAGTTATGGTTTTATCAGTTCAGTTCAGTTGCTCAGTCATGTCCGACTCTTTGCGACCCCATGGACCACAGCACACCAGGCTTCCCTGTTAATCACAAACTCCCAGAGCTAACTAAAACTCATGTCCATCGAGTTGGTGATGCCATCCAACCATCTCATCCTCTGGTGTCCCCTTCTCCTCCTGCCTCCAATCTTTCCCAGAATCAGGGTCTTTTCCAATGAGTCAGTTCCTCACATCAGGTGGCCAAAGTATTGGAGTTTCAGCTTTAGCATCAGTCCTTCCAATGAATATTCAGGACTGATTTCCTTTATGATGGACTGGTTGGATCTCCTTGCAATCCAAGGAACTCTCATGAGTCTTCTCCAATACTTCAGTTCAAAAGCATCAATTCTTCNAGCATCAGTCCTTCCAATGAATATTCAGGACTGATTTCCTTTATGATGGACTGGTTGGATCTCCTTGCAATCCAAGGAACTCTCATGAGTCTTCTCCAATACTTCAGTTCAAAAGCATCAATTCTTCAGTGCTCAGCTTTCTTTGTAGTTTAACTCTCACATTCATACATGACTACTGGAAAAACCATAGCTTTGACTAGATGGATCTTTGTTGGTTTTACCAGTAGACACATACATATGTGAGATTTGGACCATAAAGAAAGCTGAGTGTTGAAGAACTGATGCTTTCAAATTGTGATATTAGAGAAGACACTTGAGAGTTCCTTGAACTGCAAGGAGATCAAACCTGTCAATCCTAAAGGAAATCAACTCTGAATATTCACTGGAAGGACTGATGCTGAAGCTGAAACTCTAATACTTTGCCACCTGATGCAAAGAGCCAACTCACTGGAAAAGACCCTGATGCTGAGAAAGATTGAGGACAGTAGGAGAAGAGGGCAACAGAGGATGAGATGGTTGGACGGCATCACCAACTCAATGGACATGAGTTTGAGCAAACTCTGGGAGATAGTGAAGGACAGGGAAGCCTGATGTACTTCAGTCCATAGGGCTGCAAAGGGTCAGTCAGGACTGAGCAGGCTGAACAACAACAACTCTGTTAAGCAAATGAAAAGTAAAGGCACAAACTGGGAGGAAAAAAGTACATATATATTATATCCGATTTAAAAAACATTCTCAGAACTCCAAAATAAGAGAACAAAAAAGAATTTGATAGAATAAGCAAAATATTAAAATACTTTACCAAATAATTTATATGATGATAAATAAGCAAAAGAAATGATGCTCAAAATTATTAAACATTGGGTTTAAACCACAACTGAGTTGATCCTTTATACCCACAAGAAAGGCTATAGTGAAAAAGTCTGACTATACCAAGTGCTGGTGAAGTTGTGGAGCAACTGGAGCTCTCATACACAGCTGGAAAGAATAATACTTAAAAATAGCGTAACCATGTTGGAAAACAATTTGATACTTTCTCAAAAATGTAAGCATATATCTAGCATACAACCAAACTATCCCACTCCTAGGTATTTGCTAACAAAATGAAGGCACACATCTATACAAAGGCATGCTCACAACTGATCAGAGGAGCTTCATTTTTAATAGCCCTAAACTGGAAGCAACCCAAATGTCTATTCACAAAGCAATGAATAAACTACAGTATATTTATACAATGGACCACAACTCAACAATAAAAAAGGAAAAGAACAAATTATGAATAAATGTAACAACATGGATGAATCTCAGAATAATTATGCTGAGTCAAAATAACTAGGCCAGAGGAGGAGGAGGTGATACTGTGAGTCTACTTATATCAAATACCAAAAAATTAGAAACTACAGTAATACAGTAAGAGAAAGCAGATCAGCTGATTATGTTGGACAAGGGTGGGAAATGGATTAGAGAAATTAGATTTCAAATGATAAAAAATGCTTGCAATCTTGACTATGGTGATATTTCCCAAATGTAAAACTTATAAAATTGTACAGTTTACTCTATGTCAACTATATCACAATAAAGCTATAAAAAATACCTACCTTATATATGGTCACTGGGAAGTTAAGCGTAAAATGCCTTCCTGGGAGTATATTCAGGGCTGAGTTTGGCAGAACTCAGCTAAATAAAGTTTTATTGGAATATCACCCTCATCTATTTACATATTATATGCCTGATTTCATTCTATAATGGTGGAGTTGAGTTGTTGCAATAGAGAGTAAATGGCTCACAAAGCCCAAAATAATTACTATCAGGAACTTTACAAAAATAGTTTAATGATTTCTGTGCTAAAGGTTTAGGGACAGTCTATACCTTTACTAGGAGTAGTATATAAAATTCATGAAGCTACACCCTTAACTTCTCTGCACGTAGGTTATACTTCAAGTTCAAAGAGCGTAAAATGCCAGGTCCGTAAGTGAGCACTGAATAAATACTAGCTAAGTACTATCACTGGGCTTCCCTGATGGCTCAGAGGTAAGGAATATGCCTGCTAACGCAACAGACATGAGTTCGATCCCTAGGTCAGGAAGATCTCTTGGAGGAGGAACTGGCAATCCACTCCAGTATTCTTGCCTGGAGAATCCCATGGACAGCGGAGCCTGGCAGGCGATAGTCCACAGTGTGCAGAGACACGACTGAGCAGCTAATGCGTTCACTTTCACACATGGCAAAGCCTTAAATTATTAGGTAGTTAAGTGTTTTATCTCAAAGTGGCGAAAATGGTTGCAAAGGAAAATAAACTCGAGGAAAGTATAACCATCCTAGAAAATAAAATATCAAGCACCTGACAGTCAAGCTACCCCAGGAAATAATGTCTGTTTAAATCAGCCAACTGTCTTTAGAGACCTTTAGAGATCATCAGAGTTCCTCTAAGCTCTCACTTCTGATATTTTAGAATATCAGAATTCTATGCTATATATCAGAAAACTATGCTATAATATTAATGTTATAATGATTTTATGACAATTCTGCAATCACCAAATCCAGAAGACAGCAATGGGGATCAAATGTAAATAACCCACCATCAAGAGGCCAAGTCCATGCATTTATGGGAGTAGCTTATTCTCCAAAAGAATAAGAACAATATAATTCCTACTGTACTGGGTTCATAATCTCTTTTTTCAAAAAATTCAAAAGTGCTTCAGAGATTTTCCTGAACTAGTAAAGACAAGTGAAAAAGAAAAGTTTCTAAAACACATGTCACTGAATTAGGGAGTGAAAAAAGATAAAAGGAGTTCATTTAGATAATAATCTTAACATAAAATTAATGGAACTGTTCTCCAAAAATCGAACAAGGTGAAACTTAGATTTAGCTCTGTTGTTTTAAAGGTTTAAATGCACAGGGTTGCTAAAGCTCTTCCGGTTGTTAAGCTGGAAAGTAAACTTTCCTACAAGAATTGCAGCCTGTATCTTTGTTATGACTGCTCCTTGGGTAATTTTAGCTATTCCCTTATTACTGTCTAAAACAAAGGAGACCAGTGGAAAACACAACTAATGTTCACAAATAATCCATCTTCCTCCACTTTCGATTACATGAAGGACCACACTGTCCTGCCCCGACTAAACCAGCTGTGTTTGTGGAATGTGGACAGAAGTGTCCCTGCCCACCAGAATCACCTGTCGGGTGGCAGCAAGGTTACCCTTCCTTTGAGGTGATGGTATCAGATGGCAGGGCCTCCTTTAGCCTGGGTCTTCAAGGGGCTCCAATGAAAAACCATCCTCACATTCCTCGCCATCCCCCTCCTTCTGCTCCTTACTAAGGACATGTAGAAAGAGTGGGAAAGTGTGTCAGTCGCTCAGTCATATCCGACTCTTTGCGACCCCACGGACTGTAGCCCGCCAGGCTCTGCTGTCCATGGGATTTTCCAGGCAAGAATACTGCGGTGGGTTTCCATGCCCTCCTCCAGGGGATCTTCCTCATTTTAAGGCTGTTGGCACCCTACCACAACCTAGCCTATCTTGACTGGTACAACTCCCAAATATCTTTTTACCTCTTATAGCTAGATTTGATCTCAACTAGAAAATACGTATTAGGTTCCTCCTATGTACCAGGCACTGTGCTAGACACTAGTGAAACAATGAATAGGATCCTAAGAATCTCAGTTTATCTGAGGAAAGAAACCAAGTGATACCATGATGTGTTAGGTGTAATCAGAGATACAGAGAGCATATTATGGTATTCAACAAGGGGATGTCATTCAGTGAAGTGAATACGCTAATCTTACTAGTCTTTTTGAAAGATACATTATCAAAAAATGCCTTTCAAATGCTTATACTATGAAAATATAATATCTTCATAAACTGTATTTCTTTACTTCCATGCTGTGACTTTCAGTTTGCATGCCCCGGGGGCAGCCAGCCAGTCAGAGCCATGCTCACCATCCATGGACTAAAAGGCTAAGTTTTAACTGCTGGAGGCAGTTTCCCAGAAGCACTGAGTCATCACTAGGAGAAACAGGTGTTCTTCTTCCCCTTTTACAGCACTGCAGAAGCCAGCCCTTCCTAGCTTCAGATAAGGGCTAAAGGATCAATAAGGGCTAATAGGTAAGACTGCCATATGCAAATTAGAATTGCATTAGAAATCCATGGAATCTTAACTTTTTTTTTTTTAATTTTGGAGGGCAGCCAATCAACCATTTTAAGTTTATTCTAAGAAATTTTTATTATTCTAGGACTCTTCTTTCCACAAGTACATAAATAAAAGCAGGACGTTCTGCCATGCTGCATGCTGAATGCTCCTGGATTGTGTCCTGTGATGGCAGCGGACCGGTTAGAGGAGAAAGTATGCAGTTATTAAGTGTAAAGACAGCTGCATGTGTCTTGTTTCATGGTGTGTGCGTGTTTGTGTGTGTCGAGTGAAAGTGTACAGCAATATGGAAACTCAGCAGAACCTGGGAGATCTTCCCCTTACATGGTCTGTAGTAGCAGAACAGACATGGTGGGGAGAACTCTGAGCAACAAACACCACCTTCCTAGACCAGAGCTGTAATCTCCTCTTACAGGAAGGAGAGGGGCCACTTTATGCTTTTTTGAGAAGATGTTGCTCCAGATTATCTCATCCAACCTCCCTTATTTTAAAGATGAGAAAATAAAATCTCAGCGAGACAACATTACTCAAGTGTCTTAGGTTGATGTGTTATCCAATGTGCTGCCTGATCTGGTAGCCAAGCATTTTCTGGAGTATACATTGCTGTCCACGGCTCCGTGTCTCCAAATAGATCCAAAGTGGCATGAGCCTGGGAAAGACAATCCTTAAGGACACACAGCCCTGCCACAAAAGTTACAGGCTTGCTCTGTGTCCCCGAGTGCCTGACCACAGCAGCTAAGGACATGCCTCACTAATGACTTCATTAGCTAGGCTGATACTGGGGACAGGCTTTTTCGACCATATTGCTGTGGGCATATTGCCTGAATATTCCAAATGGCTTCTAAAATGTGTTATCCTTTAAAAAGATGTGTTACTGCCTTCTATAGCGGAAGGAACCCTGATTATAGCCAGATATCTTGGCAATGAGAAAGGGAAAAAAAGAGCACAGTGCCAGTCATCTAGGCTCAAAGACATTTAAAGATGCACAACTTGGTAATACATACTCTAGTGGATGATGACCTGTAAGGTACACATGTTGGCAAAAGGATTAAAATGCTTCCCCAATATCTGGAGTACCCAACACTAATGACTTTGAGAAGGAGTTGAGACAACTTGATACATTTCCAAGAATATGTATTCTAATCAAGGAAAAGAAAATCACAAAATGGCTTGCCTTCTCTCTTTTTAGTGTAGGCAAATTTTCCAAAGGGAAATATTTGCTCTCAGATTTGAAAGCAAAATAATGCATTTTGAACATTTATCGGAAATACAGGCCAGAGACGCCTTCTCTATGGTTTTAATCACTATTTTTTAATGTTTGTCTCCATACTTTATGTTCATGTGCCCATTTGCCAAAAAATCTAAATATCTCTAAATGTTATTTGAAATTCAAAATATAAGTCAAACAATGAAAAATAAATCAGACCAATAAGACAATCAGTGCTTAGCTTTCCAAGTAGAAATGCTTATCCTTTTCCACCCATTAAGAATTATTGGGCTTCCCAGGTGGCTCAGAGGTAAAGAATCCACCTGCCAATGCAGGGAACATAGGGTTAGATCCCTGGGGCGGGAAGATCCATCCATCCCGCTCATCCAGAGTTCTCGCCTGGAGAATGAAAAGGCAACCATCTTAGCATTCTTGCCTGGGAAATCCCATGGACAGAGGAGCATGGGCTACAGTCCATGGGGCTGCAAAAGGGTTGGATACGACTTAGCAACTAAACAACAAGAATTACTGAGCTACATGTTCTTGCTTAAGGTGACTGGGCAAAAATGTAGTTTCTAGTGAGTGCGTATAAAGTTCTTTAAAAACATATCCTTAAAGTTCAGTATGCATTTCAGAGATGAAGCATTTTTAACACCTTTGTGTGGTTGGTGGCTAACAGATCAAGATCCAGCCAAAATATAAGTCCCAGTCACTGGTTCTAGAAAGATATTTATCTAGCCACTAAAAATTTTTATTGCTTGATATAGATAATATGGTGATGTCATAATGGGTCTTAGGTTTTATATGTAAGAAGCTACAATTCATAGTCACACAGGTTTTGTCATTTTAAGGACATCTATTTAATGACTTTTTATACTACTACTTTATAAAGCCCTTATAAATGTTCCCCAGAATTACATTTAAATATTTAACATGCTAAAATTGTAGGCATTGTTAGAAGAAAAAAAATTTCCTTACATTAAAAAACTACCATAATACTGACCAANGGCTCCTCCATCCATGGGATTTTCCAGGCAAGAGTACTGGAGTGGGGTGCCATTGCCTTCTCCAACTATTTGAATGGAAGTATATACAGTTTGTATTTACTTGTGAAAATGTTAACAGGCTGTATTATTGTGAGGAATTTATAAACATTGTAAATTTGTAAACACAGTTGTCAGAGATCCTATGTTTGTGACCGGTATGACCAAATGATTAATGTGCAAAGTTACTATTCTTTGTATACAGTGGCTTCTTTTAGCACCAAGCTGTCCTCTCTTTCAAATGCTTTCGCTATCACCTTTCTTACCGGCAAACATAGACATACACATATAGACACACACATATATGTGTATATGTGTGTGTCTGTGGGCTTCCCTGGTGGCTCAGATGGTAAAGCGTCTGCCTGCAATGTGGGAGACCCGGGTTCATATGTGTATATGTTTATGAAGATAGTGTGTATCCATCCATGAGACTAGGACCAAAAAATGACGTCTAGTTGTAGCCCTCACTCCCAGCTATATGTGGAATGTCTTCTCTTTTCAAAATCAGACTTTTCAGCTTTTTAAATAAGCATCAAATTTTTTTATTAGAACTCTTTTAATAAGAATTTCTAAGTCTGCAAGATTTATATTGAATATACTTTCAATTTTATATTTAAATGTTGACTGTGAGATATTAATACAGAGTTTACATCTTATTTTCAGGCTGATAATCGGAAGAGACATAAAGAAGAAAATAATGATCATCTCGATGACTTTAAAGCTGCAGAACATGCATGGCAGAAACATAAGCAACTCAATGAATCTATCATTGTTGCACTTTTTCAGGGTCAATTCAAATCCACAGTACAGTGCCTCACTTGTCACAAAAAGTCTAGAACATTTGAGGCCTTCATGTATTTGTCTCTCCCACTAGCATCTACAAGTAAATGTACATTACAGGTAAATTAAGATTGAAAGAAGTGATTTATTGAAGGAAAAAAATTTTTATATGCACGTAAGAGTTGCACTTTACTTGGTAATTTATTTCTGCTTTTTATCCTTGTAAACATTTTATAGGTTAAAACTCACAGAAAAATTGTTTTAATTAGGCCTATGCAGATTAGAAGAAAATGTGCATTTTTAGAAGAAATTTTCCTTTAAAAAAATATTTTCCTATTAAATATTCTTTTAGAGTTGATAATGTTTTTCAAAGTCTGTATTGAAGTTTTATAAGTTAATTTGGGAAACTGTATGTTGACTTTAATTCAGGTACACTTTTTATAAGAAATTGCTCTATATGAGGTATCAAATAAATATCCTCTTTTGCACACAACAGCAGTGTGATTTAGAGAGCTTGTTGACACTTTTAGTGTTAGTCTCTTGTTAGTCAGAACGTCCTGAGCCACCAGGTAGAACTTGCCCCTTGATGGTCTCAGGACATGCAGATGTCTTCCCTCCTCCATGGGCACAGCACCATCACTCTCCACACTTTGTCCCTACCAACTCCTCCCATCTGATTCCTCAGTAGATCATAACTCTGGAGGTGGGTGGGGGGTTTGGGGTTGGGGAGCAGGAGCTGCTTTGTAAATAGTTTATTCCTCATGCCTGAACAAAGTAACTTATTGAATAGATGCTCAGTAATAAAAAAATAAGTTAATAAATATCTACTACTTATTTTTGCCTCCAGGATTGCCTTAGGTTATTTTCCAAAGAAGAAAAACTCACAGATAACAACAGGTTTTACTGCAGTCATTGCAGAGCTCGTCGGGATTCCCTAAAAAAGATAGAAATCTGGAAGCTGCCACCTGTGCTTTTAGTCCATCTGAAACGGTAAAAGGGACACATTTTTCTACCTGTTTAGTACTTTTTAGATGAAGGATTTCTATGTATTTTATTCTAAACTTTATTGTGCTGTCTGCTTAGAATGTATAACAAAGAAAGATTATCAGGTTAGGGTACTTCTAGGGAAATTAGCGGAGAAGGCAGTGGCACCTCACTCCAGTACTCTTGCCTAGAAACTCCCATGGACGGAGGAGCCTGGTGGGCTGCAATCCACAGGGTCACTAAGAGTTGGACATGACTTGGCGACTTCACTTTCACTTTTCACTTTCATGCATTGGAGAAGGAAATGGCAACTCAATCCAGTGTTCTTGCCTGGAGAATCCCAGGGACGGGGGAGCCTGATGGGCTGCTATCTATGGAGTCGCACAGAGTCAGACATGACTGAAGCNTTCACTTTCATGCATTGGAGAAGGAAATGGCAACTCAATCCAGTGTTCTTGCCTGGAGAATCCCAGGGACGGGGGAGCCTGATGGGCTGCTATCTATGGAGTCGCACAGAGTCAGACATGACTGAAGCGACTCAGCAGCAGCAGCAGCAGCAGCAGGGAAATTAGGCAGAAATGAAGAGGCTCGTTCACTTTAGTGTTTGCAGTAACAGGGCAAAATGACAGCACCACTTTTTCATGTAACTCTGTCTTTAAAAATCATTGAAACTGGGGCAGGAGGGATAGATTGGGAGTTTGAGATTGACAAATAAACACTGCTGTATTTAAAACAGATAACCTACTGTATAGCACAGGGAATGCTCTTCAGCATTCTATAATCTAAATGGGAAAATAATTTGAAAAAAGAATAGACAAAGTATAACTATATCACTTTGCTGTACACCTGAAATGAACACAACATTGTTAATGATCCTCCAATATAAAATAAAAAAATTTTACAAATCAGTGAAACAAAATTATTGGAGATTCTTAGGCAGTTATTTATGTTAATTTCAACACTGATGTATTAAAATCTCTTGTGTAGCTTTTCTACAAAAGCTTATTAGATCAGTTGTCCTTTTCTGCTTGTTGCAGATTGCAAAGGTATAAACATTCTACAAATGATTACACATTTGTTCTGTTAAGATTATTAATGCTGTGTATTATTCTTGGAGAATATCTTAAAGTGTAAACGGTTCAGAGTTCACTCTTTAACAAATAATTTTGAAATAACCGTATTACACCACCAGTATTTTGGTGTTTAAAGAAGCAGTGTGTGTTAGGATAATAGAATGCCATTATTTTAGTCACTAGGCTGTGTGCATACAGTTTCTGGCTTTAGTTTCTTCAAGATCAGCTCAGTTGCTCAGTCGTGTCCAACTCTGCAACCCCGTGAACTGCAGCACACCAGGCCTCCCTGTCCATCACCAACTCCTAGAATTTACCCAAACTCATGTCCATTGAGTTGGTGATGCCATCCAACTATCTCATCATCTGTCGTCCCCTTCTCCTCCTGCCCTCAATCTTTCCCAGCATCAGGGTCTTTTCAAATGAGTCAGCTCTTCACATCAGGTGGCTAAAGTATTGGAGTTTCAGCTTCAACATCTGCCCATCCAATTGAACCCCCAGGACTGATCTCATTTAGGATGGACTGGTTGGATCTCAAAGGACAAGCTTAAATCTGGAGCCACTCTCTTCTGTTATTTCTCTGTACTTTGTGGTGATTAGCATTATAAATGGGGTGTTAATAACTTCTTACCTTTGTCAAAGACTCACCTAATGGCTCTACTTGATCTAGGGATTAAGGGACCAAGGTGTGGCTCTACCTCTATCCCTCTGTTTACCTGGGGCAAGACATTTATGCACCTCAGTTTCATTTGTAAAACAGAAATGAAACCAAGTATCTTTAGACAAGTCCCTCCACTATTAAAATTCTTAATGTGTGTTTGAAATAGATTTTATGTCTAAACATAAAAACTGTCTAAAACTCTGGATTGTTAATGAATGAATTAGGGTTCATTTTGATGTCTGGTCTGTCATTGTAACTGCTGTAATGTTTTGCTCTGCAGTTTTTCCTATGATGGCAGGTGGAAACAAAAATTACAGACATCTGTGGACTTTCCATTAGAAAATCTTGACTTGTCACAGTATGTTATTGGCCCAAAGAACAATCTGAAGAAATACAACTTGTTTTCTGTTTCAGTAAGTATCTCATTGACCTAAATACTTTTTCTTTCAAAGCAAACTAAAAAAACAAGTTTCGGGTTGTTCCTTACCTCACAGGAAAGTAGGAACTACATTAAGGCTTTGAAATTATTGGCATATTTTAAATAATTCAATTTGAATTGCTTTTCTATCTTGTTTGGTACAGAATCACTACGGTGGGCTGGATGGTGGCCACTACACTGCCTATTGTAAAAATGCAGCAAGACAACGGTGGTTTAAATTTGACGATCATGAGGTTTCTGATATTTCCATTTCTTCGGTGAAATCTTCAGCAGCTTATATCCTCTTTTATACGTCACTGGGACCACGAATAACTGATGTAGCCACATAAGGAGAAGTAGGTTTTAAGCTAGTTATCTTTTAACAGGCTGAGCAACACAACTCTTGAATTGCTTATAAAGATTCTGGATAGGCATAGCTGACCATTTAAAGGACTTGTAGGACAATGAGAGCTGTGTTACTATACCATATACTTCTGGTCAGCGCCATTATCAAAAAACTGACCAAGAACATTTAACAACTATTGCAGTAAAGCATTCCTTACAGGTACCATTTATTTCAAAACAAGTTTTTTAGTTTGCTCCAAAGTTAAAATAATTAACTAGCTAAGCATTATTATTCTGCTGGTCTAAAAATCATTGTATCCTTTATTTTCCTATTCACTGTTATGGCCTTTTCACATTTCTAAATCCCAGCTTGATCTAATGAATACTCTAGAATGATGTAAAACAGATAGGAATGTATGTGTATATATTTATTGCACACTTGCACATCAAATCAATGTACATAGTGTAATATGTGGTCCTTTTGTGAAGCCTAGAACTCAGAGGATTGCTCCCCCTGCCCTCCCCTTTTGGCCTAGTCTGAGTAACTGCAGTGCTTTCTTAGGGACATGACAGGGCAAAGGTATTTTTCTGTTGGCTTTGGGCTGTATTTGTGCACTAAATCTTTATTCTAAAAAAATAAATGGAGACTTTTCTTTAATTTTTTAAATGAGAATTTTCATTTACACCTACATTAAAATCTTAATGAGAAAAATAATTTAAAACCCTGTAAGTGTTCTGTCTTTAATTTTATATTGTTAAACAGGACAGCAGAATTATAATTTTTCCACACAGTTTATCCCAATACAGTGACTTAAAATTTAGTACACTTATTCTGTTGCATCACTTGATTCCATTCTTCCTTCACCTTGACCATGAACTGCATATAGCACTTATGATTCTCTCAAGAGTTTAAAGTCAAAGTAGGATATAAAACCTTAACACCCAGGCAGACTTATTCTATCACGAGTAGTAGAATTCTTAGGATTAAAGTAAAAAGATGACTGCAAAGTGAACTGCATTATACACCATATCTTTACAAACTGATGTATTAAAAGGGATAGAGGAGCGTAGAATTTATCATTTACCTCAGGGACTCGGTTGTTATAGGTAAAGTCAATATAAACACTCCATATAAAGACAAGATTATAAAGGTGCTCCTGAAAGATGTCACCATTAGTGGATTCCCAAGAAGAGGATGAAAGAATTGGTTTTGAATTGTGAAATGGACGACTTTTCATGTTCTGCAATTAGTCTGAGTGACTTATAGCTTCTTGGCTAAATTATCAGATCAATTAATATTTTCAAATCACAGAGCCACTTGAACAAAAGTTATTTTGGTTTAGCTCCATGAATTATCTTTGGAAAATAAATTTGTTGGATATATCTAATTATGAGATAACCTATGATAAAAATATACATTACTGAACACTGCACTTTGAAATATGCACACAGTACATAATCTGAGTGCTTTAAAGGTCCCCATCTGTTAGTACTACATCATTTCTCTGCTGCCTTGTTCAACGGGCTAGGACCCATGTTATAAACTTACCTTGTAAAAGGTTGCATAATATGCCAGAAGGACTTAAACATGTCAGCGAATACAAGTAAGGTGCAAGACTTTTAATGACAAAGCAAAACTTAAGTACCAGGTTCTCACTGCTAGTTTTGCAATTTTCAGGAAACACCATTTTCTTAGCTCTTGCATTTTTGTGTAGGTACAGAAAAGGGCTGACAGCTGTAGAACAGGAGATATGCTGCAGCAGTTTGGACTGAAGTATCTGGAATCTCACTGATTCGTGTGTCATCAAAGCTGTACCAGGCCTGGGTCACTGAGTTCTTGGAGAAAGCAGTGTAGTGGCCACCATCCAGATCACCAAAGTGGTTCTGGGGGAAAGAGGAAACGTCAGACTTAGTGTTTACATTCGAATACTTAACTGTTACAGCCAAAAATGTAGGGCCACAAAATATTTTTAATAATTGTCCTTTATACTGGATTAAAAGGAAATGACAATTTTAAGTCAAATCATACATGTAGCCTGACTGCTCTATTTTTCGTGTCACTGAAATGGTTATACATTAGGTTTATTGACTATTTAACAGAATATGTGAATGAAACAAGATAGTATTTGACAGCAGCTAGTATTTATCAATTAATACTGAGCACCTACCATCAGTTCAGTTCAGTTGCTCAGTCGTGTCCAACTCTTTTTCAACCCCGTGGACTGCAGCACGCCAGGCTTCCCTGTCCATCACCAACTCCTGGAGCTTATTCAAACTCATGTCCATTGAGTTGGTGATGCCACCCAACCATCTCATCCTCTGTCTTCCCCTTCTCCTCCTGCCTACAATCTTTCCCAGCATCAGGGTCTTTTCAAATCAGTTAGTTCTTTGCATCAAGTGACCGAAGTATTAAGAGTTTCAGCTTCAACATCAGTCCTTCCAATGACAATTCAGGACTGATTTCCTTTAAGATGGATTGGTTGGATCTCCTTGCAGTCCAAGGGACTCTCAAGAGTCTTCTCCAACACCACAGTTCAAAAGCATCAGTTCTTTGACACTCAGCTTTCTTTATAGTCCAACTCTCATATCCATATAGGACTACTGGAAAAACCATATTTTGACTAGATGGGCCTTTGTTGGCAAAGTAATGTCTCTGCTTTTTAATATGCTGTCTAGGTTGGTCATAACTTTTCTTCCACGAGTAAGCGTCTTTTAATTTCACGGCTGCAGTCACCATCTGCAGTGATTTTGGAGCCCCCCAAAATAAAGTTTCTCACTGTTTCCATTGTTTCCCCATCTATTTGCCATGAAGTGATGGGACCAGATGCCATGGTCTTACTTTTCTGAATGTTGAACTTTAAGCCAACTTTTTCACTCTCCTCTTTCACTTTCATCAAGAGGCTCTTTAGTTCTTCTTCACTTTATGCCATAAGGGTGGTGTCATCTGCATATCTGAGGTTATTGATATTTCTTCCAGCAATCTTGATTCCAGCTTGTGCTTTATATAGCCCAGCATTTCGCATGATGTGCTCTGCATATAAGTTGAATAAGTAGGGTAATAATATACAGCCTTGACGTACTCCTTTCCCGATTTGGAACTAGTCTGTTGTTCCATGTCCAGTTCTAACTACTGCTTCTTGACTTGCATACAGATTTCTCAGGAGTCAGGTCAGGTGGTCTGGTATTCCCATCTCTTGAAGAATTTCCCAGTTTGTTGTGATCCACACAGTCAAAGGATTTGGCATAGTCAATAAAGCAGAAGTAAATATTTTTCTGGAACTCTTGCTTTTCGATGATCCAATAGATACTGGCAATTTGATCTCTGGTTCCTCTGCCTTTTCTAAATCCAGTTTGAACATGTGGAAATTCACAGTTCACATACTGTTGAAGCCTGGCTTGGAGAATTTTGAGCATTACTTTCCTAGCATGTGAGGTGAGTGTAACTGTGCAGTAGTTTGAACATCCTTTGGCATTGCCTTTCTTTGGGATTGGAATGAAAACTGACCTTTTCCAGTCCTGTGGCTAGGTTCCAGGTATCTCTTGGGAGTCAAGAGTTTCCTATTACTCCAAGAGATATCTGGAATCAAGAGTACCTACCATACACTGACTATTAAACATCAAGAGCAATTTTAAAATAATAATCATATCTCCTAAATGAACTTATAGTGTAATTTTGAAGACAGGCTAAGATTAGACATGAAAAAAAGACATTTAACATGGCAACAAGACATAAACCGACTGCATATTGTGACCACGCAGTTTGAGGGGGTTGCACAGCAACAGCACCCTCGGTCATCCAAGGCCCAAAGAACCTGTTGGATTCGTCTTTCCAAAGCCAGTAGAGGAATGTTTGAAACAAATGCATTGGAGAACCTCATTTCTCAGAAGGTAGTATGGCATACAGCAGGGGTCAGCAAACTGTATCTGGCCATGGATCAGAGCCAGCCCACTGCCTGTTTCTGTATGGCCTGTGAATTAAGAATGCATTTTATATTTTTACATGGTTGAAAAAAAGGACATGTGAAAGTTACATGAAATTCAAAATTTTCAATGTCCTTAAAGTTTTATGGGAATATAGCCATGCTCACTTGTTATAAGTGGCTGCTTTCACACTACAACAGTAAAGTTGAATAGTGACTAGATACATGGCCTGCAAAGCATAAAATATTGACTGTCTAGCTTTTTACAGAATAAGTTTGCTTATCAGTGGGGTAGGGGGAGGAAAATGGATTTTTCTAGTCAATTTGACTATGAATTCAGCTTTGATTTCCCCTATCTTTTAAGACTGGGTAACAAGACCTTATATACACTACTATTGTATATATGTCTTGTATACAACTACTATTTATCTTGTAGTGCAAGCACATAGGAGGTACTTTTTAAGTGTCCCCTTAGACCTTCATCTTCCTCACATCTCCCCTTACACATCAGAGAAATATTCAAAGCTAATATTTAAAAGATTCAGGCTCTGGTCCTGATGTTGGCCATGTGACCTTAAGCTGATATGCTTAAATTTCCTTATTTATAAAATGGTGCCCAGAGACTTCCTGGTGGTCTAGTGGAGACACTGTGCTCCCAATACTGGGGGCCCAGGTTCAATCCCTGGTCAGGGAACTAGATCCCACATACTCCAACAAAGATTGAAGGTCCCCAGGACACAACTAAGACCCAGCACAGCCAAATAAGTAAGATAAATACTTGAAATGTCCTAATAATGTGATGTAATTTGGTTGAGAAAAACAAAACTTCTGGTGGATACACATGATTAGTAATGTTCTAAAATGACTAGACAGGTCATGGATAGAATATGTTCAGTTTTGATGACTTGCTGTAAAAAACAAAACGAACATAGCAGAAGCAGGTGAAGCATCATTCTTGACTTCTGTTCCCAGTATTTTTGGCAAACAGCTAGCCTGAAAGTCTTCGTATGAAACTGTAAGGAATGCTGAATGAAACATGATAAATACCCATTGAAATATATGGCTAACTTTAAAGATGGTATAGTGAGAGTAATCTCAAGGGGCCAAGTATATAGGAAATAAAAGATGAGTGTGATATGTGGTTGATGCTGTGACTGGGAGCAAAGGCAGTTTCTGGACTCTGGAACCACTGTGCTTGGGTTTTAAGGGTAGCACAAGGGTTGGAGGTAAAGTCTTAAGTCCCTGCAAGGTGAGGCGTTGGAATGAAATTCACACACATAGCCACAACCTCTTAAAAGAGATTGACCCTCAATAACAGAACAAATGGGACTTCCCTGGTGGTCCAGTGGTTAAGAATCCACCTTGCAATGCAGAGGATGCAGGTTAGATCCCTGGTGGGGGACCGAGGATCCTACATGCTGGAGGCCAACCAAGCCCGAGGGCTGTAACTACTGCGCCTGAGCTCTACAGCCCATGCACCACAACCACAGAGAAGCCCACTGCTGCAACAAGAGATCCTGCATGCCATGCTGCAACTAAGATCTGACAGCTAAACAAATATTTATTTTAAAAAAAGAATAAATGATAGGGGGGAAATCTATCCTCCAGTGTTTAGCTCAGCTTAGGCTCTGGGTACAAAGAATAAAAGAAATTCCTAGAAATTTGTTACCACAGACCTGGCTTCTTTGGGGGATTCAAATTTAAACTGTTAATACCTGTGTGTGTCAGAATCCTGTGAATTTAATGTGAGAATAGAATTATTTTGGGGTTGCTTGGCAAAAGAAAAGAGAATTACTTTCTAGACTGATGGACCTTAATTCAGGCTGCATAAGATAACCACACATTAAGGAAAAAAAGCCAGTGATGCTGAACTCACAATTCAATATTACAGAACACACAAGGAAACAATTCACCATGAGTAAGAGAAGGCAATAAATAACAAGATTAAACCCCAAGCACTTTAGGTAATAGAGACTATACAGAAAGTATACAAACATTTTAAGAACAGGAAGCAAACTCTGGAAACTTCAAAAGAACTTACAGAAATGATAAACACTTGAAAATAAAAATTTCAAGTGTTGAGAGTACATAGTACGTAGAATTGAAGAGATAATGAATAAATTATACAGATGAAACTGAGGAAATTAGCCTGAATGTAGTAGTGGCAGGAAGTTGAAAGAACATTCAGTATATACCTAGTAGAAGTGCTGGAGAATAGAGCATAGGAACAAGGCATTACTGAAAGTAACAATGACTAGAAATGATTAAGGAAAGACATGAATCTTCAAATTTAGAAAATACGGTGAACCAAGGATAAATAAAAATAATACTACAAGATAACAAACACAAAGTTTTAAAGTCAACAGGAAAAAAGGATTATTCACAAAAGAATAACATGATAGCAGAACTCCACGGCAGCCGTATAAACCTGAAATAATAGTTTTAAAACATAACTGCATCCAGAATTTGCTCTCTAGTTAAAGCATTCAAGAATCAAAGTAAACAAAAGATTTTTTTCAGTCAGAGACTTAAGACTTCAGGATAACAGACTTGATGTAAAGTCCACCGAACTATGTCCTACACAAACAAAATTGAGTACAAGTGAAAAAGTGATATGTAAGAGAGCCTGAGGACTTCCCTGGTGGTCCAGTGGTTAAGAATCCACCTGCCAATGCAGGGGATATGGGTTTGATCCCTGGTCTAGGAAAATTCCACATGCCGGTGGAGCAACTAATAAGCCCATGTGCCACAACTACTGAGAATGAATGCCAAAACTACTGAAGGCCGCATGCTCCAGAGCCTGTGCACTGCAACCATACCAGAGCCAATGCTCTGGAACTACTTAAGCCTGTGTGATGCAACCACTGAAATGCATGCACCCGAGGGTCTGTGCTCTAAACAAGACAAAACAACCACAATGAGAAGCCTGTGCACAATAGAGTAGCTCCTGCTCGTGGCAACTAGGGAAAGCCTACAAGTAGCAGTAAAGACCCAGCCAAAAGTTAAAAAAAGACAAAAAATTGATATATATATATCTTTCAGTTATTCATTTTGTTAAAGCAGATAAAAACTTAAGAATATATACTTGAACAACAGTGAATTTTATTTAATGGACACATGGAACTCTGAACCTAATTTAAAAATTCTTTTCAAGCGCACATAAAACCAGTACTGAAAGCAATAAGTATCAACCTGTACTATGAATGGACAATACTGGACCATATTTTCTGATAAGAATGCAGTTAAGTTAGAATAGTAACAGAAATATGACTATATAAAACTATGTTTGGAATTTTTTAAATGCACCTCTAAATAACAAGTTGATGGAAATCAAAGGAAGTTGAAGATGGGAAATAAAGACCAAAAATCAATGAAATAGAACATAAAGAAATAATCAAAAAACCATAAGCTGATTCTTTCAGATAACAAAAGAGATAAACTATAGTGTTAAGGATAAACTAAGGGAGAAGTGACAATTCGATTGTGTTGTTTAGTCCCCCAGTCGTGTCCGACTCTTTGCAACCCCATGAACCACAGCCCGCCAGGCTCCTCTGTCCATGGGATTTCCTAGGCAAGAATACTGGAGGCATTGCCATTTTCTTCTCCAAGGGGTCTTCCTGACCCAGGCATAGAATCTCCTGCAAGCCCCCTCAATTGCAAGAAGATTCTTTATTGCTGAGACACTTGTAAACAATTTTCTGCCAATAAATTTGAAATGCAAAAAAAAGGGGGATTTTAAATATTCTTAAAACCATGTTACAGTAAAATAAAGCTTTTATAAGTTAAAACAGCTAAATGTCTTCATGATCTTCGGGTAGAGCAAGCTGTGGTAGTTTCACATAATGGAATATTATCCAGCAATGAAAGTGAAAGTGAAGTCGCTCAGTTGTGTCCGATTCTTTGCGACCCCATGGACTATAGCCTACCAAGCTCTTCCGTCCATGGCATTTTCCAGGCAAGAATATTGGAGTGGGTTGCCATTTCCTTCTCCAGGAGATCTTCCTGACCCAGGGATTGAACCTGGGTCTCCCACATTGTAGGCAGACGCTTTACCATCTGAGCCACCAGGGAAGTCCAGTGAAGATGAGTAAGCCACAATACATGCAATAATATGAATGAATGTTGCATAATTTTGAGTGAAAGAAGTCAAACACAAAAGAGTCCACACAGTAGGATTTCTTTTCTATAAAGCAGAAGAACTGGCAAAACCTGTCAGCAGCCAGTGGTGGTCTGGACTAGAAGGGGCCACAAAGGCAGTTAGGGTACTGATAATATTCTACATGAACCATATCACTGGCAGGTTACCTTTTTGCAATTTTACTGAGTTTTATATTCATGGTTTCCATTTTTATAAAACAGGCATGGGGACATGGCGGGGGAGGGTGGGACAAAGTGAGAGATTAGGATTGACATATATACACTACCATGTATAAAACAAATAGCTAGTGGGAAGCTGCTGTATGGCATTGAGAGTTCAGCTTGGTGCTCTGTGATAACCCAGATGGGTGCAATGGGAGGGATGGGGGTGGAAGGGAGTCCCAAGAAGGAGGGGATGTATGTAAACATATAGCTGATTCCCTTTATTGTACAACAGAAACTAGCACATTGTAAAGCAATTATACTCTAATTAAAAAAAAAATGAAGTAACAGAAACTCCTGGATGGACTCACCATGGCTAAAGCAAATTGATCAAATATTTCAAAATCTACTCACCAAGAACAAAAATTCCAGGACCAGATAGTTTTTTGTTTAATTATACCAGACTTTCAAGAAACAAGTTAGTTTTATCTTATACAGACTGTGCCAGAGAATAGAAAAGAATGGCAAACCTATTTTATGAGGCTAGAAACAGACTGATCCTAAAACAAAACAGGCTGATCCCTAAAACAAAAACAGAAAAGGACAGTATGAGAAAGAAAGTTATAGGTTAGTTTCTTGATTGTGAAAATAGGTATTAAAAATGTGAAAACATTTTTAGCAAAAAAAATTAAGTAGAAAATCAATGTTGTTTGCTATGTTAATAGAATAAAGGAGAGATTCATGTCAGTAATCTTCAAAATGTGATCTGGAAGGATAAAGTTTCATGTGTTAGCACATGACAATGCATTATACAAAGTTGTGAAAGCAAAATATTAGAAACAACCTAGATACAAAGAATTACTAAAAGCAGGTTGAATGTATGCACTGAAGCTAATCTATCAATATGGATTAATATCACAAAAATAAAGCTGAGGAAAAAGTTACAGAAGGATATGTAAGTTAATGATACTAGATTTATAAAACATGCAAAACACTATATCACACATACGTGCGTGACAAGAGTATGAAAGAATGCATGGGAATGTGCTATGCTGTGCTAAGTCACTCAGTCGTGTCCGACACTCTGTGACCCTATGGACTGTAGCGCACCAGGCTCCTCTGTCCATGGGATTCTGTAGGCAAAAATACTGGAGTGGGTTGTCATGCCCTTCTCCAGGGGACCTTCCCAAACCAGGGACTGAATCCATGTCTCTTACACCTCCTGCATTGGCTGGCAGGTTCTTTATCACTAGCACCACTTGGGAAGCCCTGCATGGGAGTAATTCCTTCCAAATTCAGGACAGTGGTTACAGCTGAGAAGGGAGCGAAGTAGAGTTGTTAAAGATACACCGAGGCTTGATTTTTTTCTACAATATTCTATTCTTAGCATCTGTGTGTGTACATATTGTGTTTTCTTTGCCTGAAATATTTGATAATTTTAAAAAGTTTTCCTAGAAACCAATCATTTGAAGAGGGTTGAAGGGGGTAAATGCTGTTAGTGTATGATCACTATTTTCAAATATTTGAAGGACTGTCACATAAGACATGTAAGATACAAGAAGGACAGGGAAGCCTAGTATGCTGCAGTCCATGGGGTTGCAAAGAGTCGGAGTGACTGAAAAACAACAACACATATAAGAAATAAGAATGAGTTCTGTTTGGCTAAAACATANGGTCTCCCACATTGTAGGCAGACGCTTTACCATCTGAGCCACCAGGGAAGTCCAGTGAAGATGAGTAAGCCACAATACATGCAATAATATGAATGAATGTTGCATAATTTTGAGTGAAAGAAGTCAAACACAAAAGAGTCCACACAGTAGGATTTCTTTTCTATAAAGCAGAAGAACTGGCAAAACCTGTCAGCAGCCAGTGGTGGTCTGGACTAGAAGGGGCCACAAAGGCAGTTAGGGTACTGATAATATTCTACATGAACCATATCACTGGCAGGTTACCTTTTTGCAATTTTACTGAGTTTTATATTCATGGTTTCCATTTTTATAAAACAGGCATGGGGACATGGCGGGGGAGGGTGGGACAAAGTGAGAGATTAGGATTGACATATATACACTACCATGTATAAAACAAATAGCTAGTGGGAAGCTGCTGTATGGCATTGAGAGTTCAGCTTGGTGCTCTGTGATAACCCAGATGGGTGCAATGGGAGGGATGGGGGTGGAAGGGAGTCCCAAGAAGGAGGGGATGTATGTAAACATATAGCTGATTCCCTTTATTGTACAACAGAAACTAGCACATTGTAAAGCAATTATACTCTAATTAAAAAAAAAATGAAGTAACAGAAACTCCTGGATGGACTCACCATGGCTAAAGCAAATTGATCAAATATTTCAAAATCTACTCACCAAGAACAAAAATTCCAGGACCAGATAGTTTTTTGTTTAATTATACCAGACTTTCAAGAAACAAGTTAGTTTTATCTTATACAGACTGTGCCAGAGAATAGAAAAGAATGGCAAACCTATTTTATGAGGCTAGAAACAGACTGATCCTAAAACAAAACAGGCTGATCCCTAAAACAAAAACAGAAAAGGACAGTATGAGAAAGAAAGTTATAGGTTAGTTTCTTGATTGTGAAAATAGGTATTAAAAATGTGAAAACATTTTTAGCAAAAAAAATTAAGTAGAAAATCAATGTTGTTTGCTATGTTAATAGAATAAAGGAGAGATTCATGTCAGTAATCTTCAAAATGTGATCTGGAAGGATAAAGTTTCATGTGTTAGCACATGACAATGCATTATACAAAGTTGTGAAAGCAAAATATTAGAAACAACCTAGATACAAAGAATTACTAAAAGCAGGTTGAATGTATGCACTGAAGCTAATCTATCAATATGGATTAATATCACAAAAATAAAGCTGAGGAAAAAGTTACAGAAGGATATGTAAGTTAATGATACTAGATTTATAAAACATGCAAAACACTATATCACACATACGTGCGTGACAAGAGTATGAAAGAATGCATGGGAATGTGCTATGCTGTGCTAAGTCACTCAGTCGTGTCCGACACTCTGTGACCCTATGGACTGTAGCGCACCAGGCTCCTCTGTCCATGGGATTCTGTAGGCAAAAATACTGGAGTGGGTTGTCATGCCCTTCTCCAGGGGACCTTCCCAAACCAGGGACTGAATCCATGTCTCTTACACCTCCTGCATTGGCTGGCAGGTTCTTTATCACTAGCACCACTTGGGAAGCCCTGCATGGGAGTAATTCCTTCCAAATTCAGGACAGTGGTTACAGCTGAGAAGGGAGCGAAGTAGAGTTGTTAAAGATACACCGAGGCTTGATTTTTTTCTACAATATTCTATTCTTAGCATCTGTGTGTGTACATATTGTGTTTTCTTTGCCTGAAATATTTGATAATTTTAAAAAGTTTTCCTAGAAACCAATCATTTGAAGAGGGTTGAAGGGGGTAAATGCTGTTAGTGTATGATCACTATTTTCAAATATTTGAAGGACTGTCACATAAGACATGTAAGATACAAGAAGGACAGGGAAGCCTAGTATGCTGCAGTCCATGGGGTTGCAAAGAGTCGGAGTGACTGAAAAACAACAACACATATAAGAAATAAGAATGAGTTCTGTTTGGCTAAAACATATGTAGAAGCATTTGTTAACCAAAAAGTCACACAGGTGTTAACTGTGCTGTGTTCAGTTGTGTCTGACTCTTGCGACCCTATGGACTGTACTCTGCCAGGCTCCTCTGTCCATGGCATTTTCCAGGCAAGAAGACTGGCGTGGGTCGCCATCTCCTTCTCTAGGGATCAAACCCACTTCTCTTGTGTCTCCTGCACTGGGAAGTGGACTCTTTATCAACTGGGAAGCCCAAAGAGTTTGGGCCCAATGTAGGGAGACAAGTTAACAGTCAGAAGCAGCATAACATAGTAGTGAAAGCAGGACTGTTTGCAGCAGCCTGCCTGGCTTCAGACCCTGGCTCTGCCTTTGTAGGCATTAGATTGGAGCAGATTATTTAACCTCTGTTCCTGTTTCCCATTCTGTAAGATGGGGATGATAATAGTGCCCACGCCTCACAGGGTTACATTAGAATTAAATGGTTGCCATTCTGTAAGATGGGGATGATAATAGTGCCCACGCCTCACAGGGCTACATAAGAATTAAATGGTTGATTACTTATAAAGTGCTTGGAACACTATCTGGTACATAGCAAGCACTATATGTTTGTAAAATCAAACAAATCTGGCAGATAAAGAGCCTTCCTTGTAAAGCAGAGAACTCTTTAAGGGTTTATTTGAAAGCTGGATAAATATCTGTTAAGGATGGTGTGGAGGCAATCCTTCCTTTTTAGGCCAGGGTTGAATACTTCTCAAACTTCAGTACACATTCCAATCACATGGGGATCTTGCAAGTTTCCAGTCAGTAAGTGGTGGGTGGAGCCTGATATTTCTTATTTCTATCAGGTGTCTCCTGGGGAATGACACCTTGTGTAGCAGAGCTCTGGATGGCCTTTCGCCAGGACCATACATCACAGTTTCTAAGATGCTTAGTTCTTGTTTCTGATCAATCACCAATTTTCAGTAAATTCTAGCTATATTTCTTTCAAAATCAATTTTTACCCTTCAATTAACTAATAATAATTTAAACAAAGGATTAAGAATTTATAGGAAGCTTGGGGGACTCTTGTAAATATAAACATGTACCTTTTCATACTGCAGATAATTATCATACAAGTTTTTATAAATTCTGCTTTTAGATTTTCTATTTAAAGCAGAAACAGTTATAATGAGAAGTTAAAACAGTAAAATACGGAAGTGGGGCAATTCCTATATCATTTGGGAATTCACATTAGAGTCTATTATGATAGAGAAGAGGATGTCACTCTATATTTCCAAATTGGCAAGTTAGAGAAAAAAAAACATATTAAAGGGCAGGATAAATTAGAAAGAAGAATGTCAAAGATCAACATAAAAAGGATAAAGTGAAGGATCTTTTTTAAGTTTGAAGTATGGTTCTCAGTTGAGAGATGTGAAAGAGAAAGACCAGTTGAAACAATATTTTATATTAACTCAGCGATAAGCTTAATAGCAAATTAGACTTCAGCACACTTTAGACTCTGGTGAATGAATCACACTGGGATCGAGTGGGAGCTTTGCCCATCTGACACTGGACACAACTGGACCTCCCAGTTCAAGTGAAACGAATGTTCAAGTGAAACCTGAATGTTCTGAAGAAGATAACACTGTGATCTGATCAAGAACAGAAACCCAGAGAAGGCCTTGTGCTTGGGGTAGGTTGATGCTGTAGGAAGTTGTAGAAGGTCTGGTCTGAATTATACTCCATGATTTCTTTCCTTCAGGGAATCCTCAATGATGACAGTTGATTCAGAGCCAATGGAATCCCCAGAGTTTCCTCAGGACTGATGCTCACAGGCAGTGATTATGTTTGGGGGGACTTTCACCACAGAGAGGCTCGTGATTATTCAACAGAAAGCTACTGGAACCAACTTGTGCTGCCCACTGCCCAGAGCACAGCTCACTAATGTCCCTAGATCTGAAACAGCCATGAAGTAGTGGGACAGTAAGGAGGCAGTGTAGAGGACATTGTATTCTTTAACTGTGGTACTGTTCAAAGTCAAAGCAGGCAGTTTCCAGGCTCTATTTCGTTTTTAAAAGAACAGTACAGGAGAAGTCAGGAAGAGATAGGAGTAATAATTCAAGCAAATAATTCTACAGTTTTCTTTAAACCTGTGTTACTTTACATAGTTTCAGCATTTTACTCACCACCACTGCACAGAGGTTATATTTAGGATGTTTCCGAAAAATTGGACAAATATAAGGAGTCAGGTCCAAGTTAGTGAGCGGGTAATGAATATCTGTTCTCAGTTTCCTTTTCATTGTACCCAGAATGTCAAACCTGGAGAGAGAAATGTGTGAGATAGTAAGTTTGTAAACCATTCATGAATGAAGTCCACATACTTTCACAAGTTTGTAGTTAAAAGTAATTTCTTGGAAAGATTATTTGGTGCTGACCTTTACAAAAATTACTTTGTCTCATCTACATATATTTAGAATCTTCGCATTCACAAGCCTTGCCAAAACTGAGGCTGGAGTGGGCCAAGGGCCTGAGTCAAGGAATGAGATGGATTAGAGTCAATCTAGCAGGGGGAAGAGAATGGAATTAAAGCCAGGATCAGCACTGGAGGAGTAGAAATCACACTGGTGGTTTCCTGAAGTCTTCCCTCCAGCAGATGCTGTTTATCCTAACCAAGCTGACTCAGCTTTTTCTTATCTTGATTTCCGCACACACTGTCTTGGCAGTGTCCTGTTTTCCAGTTCTGAGGTTTTAATACATCTTTAATAAGATAAAGTTTGGTGAAAAATCTTGTCATATTTTCTAGGTGTTACATAGATCAGCAAATCTAAGGTCATATCAGAATCACTCCAGAGCTTTTAAAAAAATACATTATGTTCATTTTGGAAAAATGGCTGATTTAGGTCTCAGTTCAGTTCAGTTCAGTCGCTCAGTCGTGTCCGACTCTTTGCGACCCCATGAATTGCAGCATGCCAGGCCTCCCTGTTCATCACCATCTCTCGGAGTTCACTCAGACTCATGTCCATCGAGTCCGTGATGCCATCCGGCCATCTCATCCTCGGTCGTGCCATTCTCCTCCTCCCAGCATCAGGGTCTTTTCCAATGAGTCAACTCTTTGCATGAGGTGGCCAAAGTACTGGAGTTTCAGCTTTAGCATCATTCCTTCCAAAGAAATCCCAGGGCTGATCTCCTTCAGAATGGACCGGTTGTATCTCCTTGCAGTCCAAGGGACTCTCAAGAGTCTTCTCCACCACCACAGTTCAAGCGCATCCATTCTTCAGCGCTCAGCCTTCTTCACAGTCCAACTCTCACATCCATACATGACCACAGGAAAAATCATATCCTTGACTAGACAGACCTTTGTTGGCAAAGTAATGTCTCTGCTTTTGCATATGCTATCTAGGTTGGTCATAACTTTTCTTCCAAGGNAAATTCAAGAGGTAAACTAAGACACCATTCCATTCTATCTCCCCCCTCAAATTCCTCACCTCTTGTCCAAATATAAGTGGCTCAAGGCTAAGAGTCAGATTTATTTCTATCTAGTTCCAATCTGGACCTACGGACTTCTGGGATGAAAAGGGGCCATAGAATTTTTATAAGTTTAAATTTCCTGTATGCACCAAGCCATCTCAATAGGTTGAATAAAGCCCATCTATCTATCTATTTTACAATGAGGCTGTTTTACTGAATGTCATCAGCGTTACAACTGAATTCACAGTAACTTTTGGCTGTAGTCACTTTTCTACAAAACATTGTCATCATGGGCTTCCAATTTTTTTTAGTTATAGTGGCTCCCCTTATACTAGAAAATATAGGAAACAGTGCTGAGAAAAATCCAGGGCTGGGGCAGAGAGAGACAAAAGAGGTCTCCAGGAGTAAGAATTCTTACCTGAAGAGAGCACTTGTATTTGGATGGAATGGGGAGGGAGATGATGGTGAAAACTTCGTTCTTATAGGTGCAGTTCTCACACTTTAAACATATTATGCTATAACTGAACTGCCCTTCAAACAGACGGGTGATGATGGAGGATTCATTGGCGATCATCTTCCTGTAGTATCTTTGAATGGATCTTTTTTCATATGATTTTCTCCGGTGGTACTAATCAAGGGACAAATTCATGCCAAATAACTATTGGTTATCAAAGTTGTTTTAATAGAATGACCTGATTTTTCTATCAGAATGCTACCCAAAACTTTAGTTTTGGATTCAGATAATAAATAGAATAAGATCTTAAGAGAATATAATAGGTATAATTTGTGATAATTCATTGATTTGCCTCTTTAAGTAAATCTAAGGATGAGGACACCCTTACCCTGGTAAAACCCATGTCCATGGTGCCATAAGTTGACAACCAATGATACTGTGATATGGGGCTCTGGAGGCAGGTTTTCCTGGGAAGAGGGTAAGCTGCAAACTGGTTTCTGGTCATGCACGTTTATCTAACGGTAAGATAAAGGAATTGGATCTTTCCTCCAGTCCCTTCAGGTTATGTTCTCTAGCCTCCTATTGTTAGGAAAAAAAAAAGCTCCTTAAAGAGCAAATGTTAAACTCCTGAGACAGCCCTATTTTGTTAGGCTTGTAGCCTGATGTGAATCTAGCTGATGCCCAGGAACAGCATTTCCAGGAGCACGTTCTGACTGTCCAGTGATTCTACAGCCTTAGTGAGATGTTCTAAAGGTGCTATGCCTTCAGTCGGTTCTGCTTTGGCAGCTTCTTTCATCACACCTCCTGCCCATGTCTCCCACCATTAATTCTACCTACCTTTTTCAGAGCTTCATGAAGTTCATTCAAGACATAAATCAAGAATTCTTGAGCATCTTGCTGCGTCTTTTTCATAAATACTGGGTAGAGATTGCCAAGAGCTGACCGAAATATTTCTGGTGAGACACAGTCAGAGTCTGCAAGCCACATGTCTGCCATCACATATGCAAAAGCAGTGGCAACCTCACTGCAGTCCCTAAGAAGAAGGGGAAATGTTTCTGGCTGATCATGTGGCATCAGACCATAAGACTGATTCATTTCTTGGTTGACCTTCTCATTTTACTCACCCTAGAAATGGGATCTGGGGCACTGTAGCCTCTACTAACTGGTTTAGCCCTTTCCAGAAGGTCCCTTCCCTAACCTCACCTTGGAGAGCAGGGGTGGGGGCCGGGCCACAGGTAAGGCAAATGGTCTTACTTTTGAAGAGCGGTAATGTACTTTCCCGAGAGAAAGTATTCCACCAGTGGTGAGATGCTGCAGAGACACTGTAAGATGGCGTTCATGTAGCATGTGTTGCCCAGGTTCCGCAGGCCAGTCACCCCCTGGAGATGGGGCTGGTTCTCTTCAGCCTTGTTAACTGGGCACGGGTCATAGTGATCTGTGCGCTCTGCACTGTGTTGGTGCCACGTGGAAAGAAAGGAAAGCATTTTGAAGAAACAAAATATGCACAAATGAAATCAGGCCCTCTCAGCCTCATGACACAAAAAAAGAGTTCTTCATAAGACTTCTACCAAATACATTCCCTATCAAAAACAGACGTATTTGGACTTGGAGTCTAAAACTGTGTTACTTGGCTCAGGGGTCTCTGAACAGTGAAAGTGAAGTCGCTCAGTGGTGTCCGACTCTTTGCGACCCCATCAGTCCGACTACAGTCCGACTCTTTGGACTGTAGTCTACCAGGCTCCTCCGTCCATGGGATTTTCCAGGCAAGAATACTGGAGTGGGTTGCCATTTCCTTCTCCAGGAGATCTTCCCAAACCAAGGATTGAACCCAAGATTCCTGCACTGTAAGCAGATGCTTTACCATCTGAGCCACCAGGAAAACTCTGAAGAGTGCCTGCAGCCAAATAAACAGAGATAAAATTTCTTCCTAAAACCAAAGCAAGAGGACAGAAAATACTGCCCTTTCAGGGTCCTAGAATCTGCTAAAAATGCAGATTTTCTTTCTAAATACCATTTAGAGTATTTACATTTTTGCTGAACAGGTAATTTAATTACTATTACTAGTAATAATAATAACAGCAGTTAATAACAATGATGGAGAAGGAAATGGCAACCCACTCTAGTATTCTTGCCTGAGAAATCCCATGGACGGAAGAGCCTAGCAGGCTATAGTCCATAGGGTCACAGAATTGGACACAACCAAGTGCATGTGCAGAGTAAAAATGAAAGTGAAAGTGTTAGTCACGTTTGTGAGCCCAAGAACTGTAGGCTGCCAGGCTCCTCTGTCCATGGAATTCACCAGGGAAGAATACTGGAGTGGGTAGCCATTCCCTTCTCCAAGGGATCTTCCCAATCCAGGGATCAAACCTGGGTCTCCCACATTACAGGCAGATTCTTTACTGTCTGAGCCACCAAGGAAGCCAGCTATCATGTATTAACTGGCACTATGTTAAGCATTTAATATGAACTTTCCTATTTAATTCTTGCAACAATTCTATGGGGTAGTACAGTTATTTTTGAATCCTGTTTTACAGGTGAGATATCATGTGTAAATGGTCTAGTCGTTTGCTCATGGTAATATACTAAGGCATGTGCAAGTGACTTGTAGAAAGAAGGTATATTTATCTACCTACCCATCATCTGTCTGTCAAGTTATCTGGATTTATATATCAAATATTAGGAGTCTATATGTGTGTGTGTACACATATATATGCCATATATACATTCAAGAGCATAATATATACACATATTAATATAAATATATTAAGAGAACATACATGGATATATGTGTATGAATTATACACATACACATAGAAACACACAAACATACACAGAGGGAGAGAAAGAGCAAATACTTTGCAAAAAAAATAGATCTTACTTTAAATTCTGACTTGGCACTTACTAGTTACATGATCTGGGACTTTATATGTCTGTTTCTCATCTATAAAACAGGATGGTGTTACTTGGCTTACAGGACTGTTCTAAGGATTAGATTAAATGATGCAAGGTATGAAGCACAGATTACATAGTTAATGAATGGCAACTTAACCTAAATTTTTAAAGAAATGACTGATCCAGAATGTCCTTAACAGTAGCTATGGAATTCATATGTCCATATGGATCATCTTGACCCGCACAGAAGAGAGTCCTTTCTCTACACAGAGTTGCCTTCTGTGATTGGACTACTACACCAGGCAGCCCAGTATCTTTGTCCCCTTGATTTTTCTTTCCACATTTAGTATCTCAAATTGGGTCTCCAGGAGACAGCTACCTCACCTCAGTACCTCTACTTACAATTCTGCCACTTTGACAAGTTCTCTCCGTTACCTGGATGGACATTTCCCTTTTATTTATCAATATCATGGGAGGCCCAGGCCTGTCACTCTTTAGGCATAACTATTAGCTAGATATTAAATAACATCTTCCCTTCCATTTGGGGAACATCCAATGAGTCAAACCTGGAAAAATCATTCAAAATTCGGCATGTGCCTCCTGACCCCTTAAGCAGGGCTTCCTCCTACCACCCTAACTAAGCTTATCTAAAAAACTATAGTAGACGGAAGCTCACAGGACATAGTAGATACTGAAGTCGTCTTCAGGGAAAGACCGCTGTGAAGCCATTTCATAAAACCACATTGGTCTTTCACTTCTATTTAGGAGCTGTGTCTAATCCTTTTAGCTTCATTTCTCCAAGCCTGTTACTCGGGTTCTTTCTGTTTCTAATAAACAACTGGTATGTTCCTCTCTACTTTCAGTAGCTGCAAACTGATTTCATCTGTACTTCAGGTACATTCCAACTTGGATTTCCCATACATCATAATCCTTTACATTACATTTCAAGATTCTGTAATGTTGCCATTGATACTGTTAACTTGGCTGCTTTAAAACTTTCAAAGGTTTTAAAGTAAAATAAAGTTAAAAAAAAAAACTTTCAAAGGTTAGATTTCAGAGAATTTACAGAACATATGACCCCTTTACCTCCATCTTTCCAAGTGTTTACTTTATGTATATATTATACATTCTCACAAACACACATTCACAGAAGATTTGCTTCCACATCAGTGGACACTGTGGCAACCCTACCCCCTTAGGGCACTCATCCACTTACCCAGTGACCACACCTCTTCCAGGCCTTTGAGGGACTGTTTCCCATGGTGGAAAGCGAGATAGCAGTTTTTGCTGCTTCCCAAACATTAACATTAGGATAGATTAGAGTATTTCCCTTCATGGTCATCAGCTAGAGTGCAAAAGAGGTTCATGACCACACACACACATCACACTAGTGCCACCCCTGGTAAATAAAGTGTTCATCATAGAAAAATTTATAAGCTGAGAAATAGCAAAGTACACATGGTCTCCTGAGCTCTCATTTTCTTCATAGAGAACCATACATAAGAAAGAACTTCAGTAGAGAGGGAACCCCTTGCAAAGAACCCCCCCCACCTTATGCTCTGTCTACAGAGCTAATACCAACCTGTTCTTCCTCTAAGCAAACTCAGAATCTGTAAAGAGTAGGTAAAGAAAGAGCCATTAGGGCCAATTCAATTCCTTTTTTCTCAACTCTACATCAAGTAAAATGAATGAGATTACAGAAGGGGCTTCCCAGGTGGCTCAGTGGTAAAGAATCCACACGCCAATGCAGGAGACACAAGAGACGCGAGTTTGATTGCTGGGTCGGGAAGATCCCCTGGAGGAGGAAATAGCAACCCACTCTAGTATTCTTGCCTGGGAAATCTGATGGACAGAGATACCTGGTGGGATAGAGTCCATGGGGAAGCAAAGAGTTGGACACAACTGAGTGACTAAGCATCAATCATACAAGCATACAAATGGAAAAAGCTCTTCAAAAATGTCAATATCAGGAAAGAAAGTAGGCTGACAACTATTTAAAAAGAAACTAGAGAAACAAGACCAAATACTCAATACTGAGTGGGATCCTGGATCAGGAAGAAAATTGGTATAAAAGGGTATTATTAGGGCAATCGATAAACTCAGAATATGGACTACATATAAATAATTTTGTATTTTGTTGAATCTTCTTAATTTTATAACATTGTATTCTGTTTATTAAAGAGAATGTCCTTGTTTTTAAGAACTACACACTGAAAGATTAAGGGGTAAAGGCACATAATTTAAGCAACCTGCTTTCAAATGGATCAGAAAAACACACAGACACAGAAACATGATGAAAGAAGGGAAAAGGGAGTGATAAAGCAAATATGAAGCGAATGTAGCCCAAATGCCTACAACTGGTAAATCTGAGAGAAGGTATACTACAGTTCATTGTACTCTTCTTGCAATTCTTCTGTAAGCTTGAATTATCTCAAACTAAACAGTTACAAAATTAAGAATGTAGTAGATATACTTGTCATTTGGATTTATCGCCAAGATATATTACCGTTAAGTCAAAAATAAAGATACTTAAGAGTTGCCTGTAGTATATCCAAGTGGTTATCTATCTATATAGATATTTGTACATTAATATATACCTTTATATTTATGTTCAGGCTACACAAAGACATTAAGAATACATTAAGACATTAAGAATTCAGGCGTCAAGTGATCCTGGCAACTAGAGAGGCTAACTCTTGCAGTTATTTGAACTTTGAGGTCTATTTACAGACGAGTTTCTTGAAGTCACCACAGTGGTGGTTCTGGAGGACTTGAATGCTATCAATGCTGTTCTTTTTATAGATGAATTTCTCCCAAGACCTTGTTTCTCCCAATCAGTGTAGTCTGGTAAAAAATTTTATTTTATATTTGATACTGGAAGATAAAAACAAACTTCATATTCACTATTGATCTTGTATCCAGGAAGCTTTCTAAACTTTAGTATAATTTTTATTAATATATAGGTTATTTGGATTTTTTTCCTTTCAATTCTTATGCATTTTATTTATCTTTCAAACTAGCTAGCACCTCTCATAAAATGCTGAATAAAAGTGAGATAGTGGGTATCCATAGCTCATTCCTGAACTGAGGAAAAGTATTAAAGAATTCACCATTAAAAATAATACTTACTGGGGTGGGAGGTGGGAGGGGGATTCGGGATTGGGAGCTTGTGTGCACCTGTGGTGGATTCATGTCGATGTATGGCAAACCCAATAGAGTATTGTAAAGTTAAATTTAAAAATAAATAAATAAATAAATAAATAAATAAATAAATAAAATACTTACTTAAGGCATAATTTGTTTTTTGAGTAGCAATCATGAATGGATTGTGAGTGTGATGAGGTTTTTCTGTATCTTTTGTGGTAATCATGAGATTCTATCTTCTTTATTCTGTTATGGTGGTTAATTATTGATGATGGTCATACATTAAACTCACTTTCTATTTCTCGGGCTTCCCTGGTGGCTCAGACAGTAAAGTATCTGCCTGCAATGCGGGAGACCTGGGTTCGACCCCTGGGTTGGGAAGATCCCCTGGGGGAGGACATGACATTTCAGAGAAAGCTATCTTATTTGTGACATAGTATCATCTTCATGAATTGCTGGGTTCTGTCTGCTAATCTTTTGTTCAAGATTTTTGTATTCTATGTTCCTTGAGTAAAATCACCTATAGATTAGTATTCTTTACCATGTCACGAATTACCAAAAATTTAGTGGTTTAAAACAATACCTATTTATTATCTCAGTTTCTGTAGGTCAGAGTCCAGGCATGGCTTAGCTGGGATCACATATTTCATTTTGTTGTCAAGTCTCTCTCAGTTCAGGTCAGTTCAGTCTCTTTAGGATCCTTCAACCTGAAACAGTTCTTATAAATTCTGACTTACAAGAATTTACACTTTTGAAGATTACTGGCCAGGTATTTTGAAGAATATCCCTCAATCTGGCTTCGTCTGATTTTCCTCATGATCAGATTCACTTCATGCATTTGTAACATACAAATATCACAGAGGTGATAATGTTTTCTTACTGCCTCACATTAGATATTAGGTGCAACAAAATTTTGATCTGTCCCAGCACTGGCAATGTTAAACTCTAAATCACTCAAATAAAGTAGGGCCTGCCAGGTTTCTCTATCATAGTTACTTTTCCTTTTTTTTTGGCTGCACTGTGTAGCTTGTGGGATCTTAGGTCCCTAACCAGGGATTAAACCTGAACACTCAGCAGTTTTAAAGTGCAAAATCCTAACCACTGGACCATCAGGGAATTTCTAGTTAGTTCTCCTTTATGTAATCAGTGTTTTGTAGGGAAGACTTAAAACACTACAGGGGTTGCCAAATGGCGATTTTCTAATGCCATAATTCCAGCTACATTCATCAGTTGGTCCTCTACTATAAAGAGAAGCTTTCTCTTTTCCTTATTTATTTTTAAAAAGTTTTCATCTTTGTGGACTCATAAATTTCTACTTTAAAGCTCACTGGACTAGAATCTGTTATTATCATCATTTATTTTTGATGTAGAGTCTCAAGATTAGCCAGCAGGAGGTCCTTCAAAATGTTTTCTGTACCCACTTGACTCTTTGAGCACCTTCTTACTTTTTAACACAGCAAGATCTTCCACTTACCTTGTACTACCTCTGTACCAGTCCTGAAGTCAGCCATTTCTCAGAGAGCCCTGGTTCCTGCTGGAAGAGAATAGTATTTAGAAACCAAGATCTGGAAGCTAGGTGTACTCATGCTACTGCAGTATCACAGGCTCCCATTATCCTCTCTGTTTCCTTATTTGATCAGCTTCCCTGCATGCAACTTATCTCCTGTTGCTGCTACTACCCCCAATCCCCATCCCATTACACTACACACAGACACGATCCTTACTCTGCTTCTCTGATACCCAACGTCAAGTCACTGCTGCCCCACGATATAAAGCTTAACTAGATTGGTCTCAACTATGGCTTTTTTTTAGATCAAAGTGTGAATGAATAATGGAAGAGGAGAAAGTAAGCAGACTTTCCCTGTTATTTTCTGCTTCTCATTTTGATGGATTACTTTTTGAGTGTGTCTCTTTTCTCAGATTGCTTTAAGTTCACTAAACTGCTACAGAAACATAAGTAACATAGCTTTTTAACCTGAGAATGAGTGTTCAAGTGTGGGAGTGGGCTAAGGCTGTCGGCAACTATAGGAATGCTTTAGTGGATTTTCCAAGAACAGTCTATAGAAAAGTGTGCGAGTAGAATTGTGACACACTTGGATAGACTGCAGGTGTTCCAACAGAGGTCAGTAATGCCCACTCACAGTGTGTCATGCGAGGAGTCCAAAAAACACAGGTCTCTCCTGCTAACTGTGCCCTCCATGTCCTTGCAGATGTCTGTGCCCACCTTGGACTGAGGACATTCAAAGCAGATGTCCACACACATTCTCACACTACAGCCAGTTTATACCCCTGTGCGCAGCATCCATCCTCACTGTGTCCAGGACAGAGAGGCCTCAGCCAGAACTCGGACACAGTGAGTGCACACAGCTGGCCCTTACAAGTGTGTGCATACACTCTGCCAAGTCCTTAGTGGTCTGGGGAGTCTCCCTTCCCAGACTCACAGCTACTGTTACATCAAGACATGAACCAAGCAAAGAAGAGTGAAAGGATAGATGACCTTTTTTAAAACTTCCTCTTTTCTTCTCTCCCATTTTTCCTTTTTTTCTAACTTTCTGGAAGGTGTACATTATTTTTTTGTTCTGTTTCCTTTACATATTTCAACAAATATACAAGTAGCCCTTATTACCTTAATATATTTGGACCCAAAGTTTGAATACCAAGGGATACTGTACTATCCCAAACTATTTAGTTTTGAACCTGTGGATGGCTTGTAATGAGTTTGTGTGAAAACTTAGTTTATCTAGTGTCTGAGATAATACAGTGAAAGTCAGGATAGCAAGGGCTACTCATACTTAAAATTATTTTTCAATGTCAAAAATTAAAATATATAACTTTACCCCAAAAGGTGAGATAAATATGCTTTACTACACCTTCCCCTGAATACTCTTTACATATTTAAAAAATTTTTATTCTAATTAACTTAAAAAGATTAAGTCACACATAAACACTTCTCAGCAAGTATTTAAACCTGTATACTTCATAACCTTTTGCTCACCTCTGTATCTTTTATTTCATGTCTTATTTCAATCCTATATTTCGTTTTTTAAATGAAGTGTAGTTGACATATTAATTTCAGGCATAGAACACAGTGATTTGTTTTTGGCCACACTGAGCAGCTTGTGGGATCTTAAGTTTCCTGTCCAGGGACTGAACCAGGGACACGGCAGTGAAAGCTGCCAACTCCTAACCACTGGACAGCTATGAATTCTGTGACATAGTATTTTACAGATCATACTTGTATAAAAAGTTATAAAAGTACTGGCTATGTTCCCTGTGCTATTACATTCTTGTATCTCATTTTACATCTAATAATAGTTTGTACCTCTTAATTCCCTTAATCAGTCTTGTCCTTTCCTCCATCCCTCTCCCCTCTGGTAACCAACAGCTAGTTTGTTCTCTGTATCTGTGAGTCTGTTTTATTTTTTAGTCCACATGTAAGTGAAAACATGCCATATTTGTCTTTCTCTGACCAATTTCACTAAGAACAATACCTTCCAGGTCTATCCATGTTGTTGCAAATGGCAAAATTTTCATCCTTTTTATGGTTGAGTAATATTCCATTCTATCATGTCATTTCCAAATAGTGACTGTTTTATTTCCTCCCTTCCAATTTGAATGCCTTTTCCTTGTTTGATTGCAATGGCAAGGACTTCCAATATCATGTTGAATAGAAATGCTGAGAGTAGGCATCCTTCTCTTGTTCTTGATCTTAGAGAATGTTAACTATTTTATTATAAATGGCTTTTAATATGTTGAAGTATGTTTGCTCTATGTCACCTTTCTTAACAGTTTAAAATTATGAATGGATGTTGAATTTTGTCAAATTCTTTTCCTGCATCTATTGAGATGATCATGTGATTTTTAGTCTTGGTATTGTTAATGTGATATACCACAATGACTGACTTACGGATATTAAACCATTCCTGTATCCCTGGAATAAATCTCACTTAATCATGATTGATGTATGATCCTTTTTGTGTATTGTTGAATTTCATTCACTATTATTTTGTTGAGGATTTTTGCATTTCTGTTCATTAGGGATATTGGCCTGTAATTTTCTTTAAAGTGTCTTTTGTTTTGGTACAGGGTAATGCTGGCCTCATAGAAGAAGTTTGAAGTGTTCTCTGCTCTGCAGTTTTTTTGATAGTTTGAGGAAAGGTATTAACTATTCTGTAAATGTTTGGTAGAATTCCTCTGGGAAGCTCTCTAGTCCTAGACTTTTGTTAGAAGTTTTTTGGTTACTGATTCAATTTTAATACTAGAAATTGCTCTGTTCAAATTTTTTATATCCTTCTTGGTTTAGTCTTGGAAGACTGTATATTTTGAAAAACTTATTCACTTTTTCCAGGCTGTCCAATTTGTTGGTATATAGCTATTAATAGTATTCTCTTATGATTGTTTATGTATCTGTGATATTGGTTGCATTAATGACTTTTTTCATTTCTAATTTTATTTGGGCCCTCTCTCATTTTTCTTAATGAGTCCGGCTAAAGGTTTATTGATTTTTCTTATCTTCTCAAAAATTCAGCTCTTGGTTTCTGTTTTGCTGTTTTCTGTATTTCTACTCTGATATTTATTATTTCCTTCTTTCTGTTGACTTTGGGCTTTGCTTGTTCTAAATCAGGTCACTTATCTTTTTCCTTTTTTGTATGTGAAGACATTTTATTATGATTTTACTATATATTAGTGATATACCAAATTGTGTGCTTCCTCGGTGGCTCAGGGGTAAAGAATCTGCCTGCAATGCAGGAAACCTGGGTTTGATTTCTGGGTCAGGAAGATTCCCCAGAGGAGGGTAGGGCAACCCACTTCAGCATTCTTGCCTGGAGAATCCCATGGACAGAGGAGCTTGGCTGGCTACAGTAAACAGGGTTACAAAGAGTTGGACACAACTGAAGCAGCTGAGCACACACACACACATGTGCATAACCAATTGTATTTTTTCAAATGGCAAATGAGATTAAGGATAACATTTCCCTTTGGATCCTGAAAACCTCATCATCACCTGTCTTTTGGAGGATTAGTTTTCCTACAACGTCTATGATTCTGTCCATGAGGATACCAAACGTGCTTAGTAGTAAAGAACATTTTGCTAAGTTGTTCTATCATGGGTCCTTGCTCAAAGTGTTCCCTTTTTTCTTCTAATTTGGTTTTCAGCACTAGATCATGTGTTTCTTCATTATTATGTACAGGATCTGGCTGAGGCATAGGTTCTGTGTGTTCATATGGGATGTCCATGGAAGGGTGATAGCATACTATTATCCTGCCATCAGATGTCACAAAATTGTCTACTTTGCAATTATAGTCATCTGGAAGAGAAGATCATGTAGATTTATGACAAACACAATATAAGGTTCCATTTTGAACGCGAAAATAATGTTTCAAGCTAGTTCTGTTTGACATTGCCCATTCTACTGCTGCCATTGCCATGGAATCAAGATGCTCATCAGCATGAAATGATTTGAAGAGAAAATGTTTTTAAAATCTGCTTCTTGACTACTGCTCACCGCAAGCCCGCCATCTTGCCTCTGAGATTTTTCTTATGTCTTGAGTTAAGCCTGTATCAATATAACTTTCCTTCTTAGAACAGCTTTTGCTGCTTCCTATAGATTTTGGGAAGTTGTACTTTTATTTTCATTTGTCTCAAGGTATTTGTTTTCTCCTTCAATTTTTTCATCAACCCATTGGCTTCTTTCTTTTTTGGGGACAAGTTGTTTAGTCTCTGTATGCTTTTCCATTTTTCCTTCTCTTGATTTCTAGTATTATACTGTTGTAACTGGAAAAGAATCTTGATATAGTTTCAGTCTTCTTAAATTTACTGCTAATTGTTTTATGGCGTAGCATGTAATCTACTCTGGAGAAGGTTCCGCATGTACTTGAAAATAAGGTGTATTTTGCTGTTTTGGGGTGGAATACCTTGTGCTGCAGTCAAGATCGCTGGGAGAAATATCAATAAATCAGGTGATAGGTCCCCTACTGTTACTGTATTACTGTCAATTTCTTTCTTGGTATCTCTTAATATTTGCTTTACTTACCCAGATGCTACTATATTAAGTGCAGACAGGTGCACATTTGCAAATTAATAGCCTCTTCTTGTATTGACCCCTTTATCTTTTATTACAGAAAATACTTTGTTTCAAAGTCTACTTTGTCTAATTTGAGTACTGCTATTGTAGCTTTTTTTCTTCCCATTTGCATGGAACATTCTTTCCATATCTTCATTTTCAGTCTGTTTTTAGCTCTGAAGTGAGTTTTTTGTAGGCAGCATACACATGGGTCTTATTTGGCATTTTAAAAATCCAATCAGCCACTCTGTGTCTTTTGGAATATTGAGACCATTTAAAGTGATTATTGATAGATAAGTATTTGTTGCCATTTTGTTACTTTTCTGGTTATTTTTGTAGTTCTTTTTTTTTTTTTTTTGTTAGTCTCTTCTTTGTGGTTTAATGATTTTTATTGTTATGTTTGGCTTCCTCTTTTTAATTTTCACATATGTATTTTAGATTTTTGATCTGTGCCTAACATGAATTTCACATATATTGATCTATACCTACTTTTTTAAAACTAAGTCATTTCAGTTCAAAACATTTTAAAATCCACTCCCCGTCACGTTTTATGTTTTCAACGTCATATTTTACATCTTTATGTCTATCCATTTACTGTTTTTTGTGCTGTGCTGTGCTTTGTTGTTTCCAACTCCTTGTAACTCCATGGACCATAGCCTTCCCAGGCTCCTCTGTCCAGGGGATTCCCCAGGCAATACTGGAGTGGGTTGCCATGCCCTCCTCCAGGGGATCTTCCCAACCCAGGGATCAAACTCTAGTCTCCCGCATTGCAGGTGGATTCTTTTACTGTCTGAACTACCAAAGAAGCCCACTTTATTATAGTTTATCGTAGTTACAGTTGATTTTAGTTTTGTGTTTTAATCTTATCAGCTTGTTTCATTGGCAGATCCATTGCCTTTACTGTTATTTGCACTTGCCACTGAGATTTTTCCTTTCATTCTTATTATAGCCTTTTTTTTCTTAAAAGAATAATACCCTGTTAACATTTTTGTAAGGCCAGTTTAGTGATGATGAACTCAATTGTTTTTGATTGTCAGGGATATTCTCTCCAAATCTGAATGATAATCTTGCTGGCTAGAGTATCCTAGATTGTAGATTATTTCCTTTCACCACTTTAAATATATCATGCTACTCTCTTCTGGTCTGCAATGTTTCTGCTGAAGTATCAGTTGATAGTCTTACTAGGGATACCTCAGATGTGGCTCTTTTTCTCTTGCTTCCTTTAACATTCTCTTTAATTCCTGCCATCCTTAGTTATGGTATTTCTCGATGTTTCTTTGGGTTCATCTTGTTTGGGACAGTCTGTGTTTACTGGACCTGGGTATCCTGAGTTTGGGAAGTTTTCAGTCATAATTTTATTAAATACATTTTATAGCCCTTCCTCTCTCATTTCTCCTTCTGAGATCCCTATAATATGAACGTTACTTGATGTTGTCCCAGAAGTCCCTTTAACTATCATTAAATTTTTGTTTTTCTGTTCTGATTGGGTGATTCCCACCCTTCTATATAATTTCCAGGTCACTTGTGCATTTTTCTGTATCACCTAATCTGCTATTAATGACTTCCAGTGTATAATTTTCACTTCAGCTATTTATTCTTCAGTTCTGATTGGTTAATTCTTTTATGTTCTAAGTCTTTGTGGAAGCTCTGAGTTCCTCTATTCTTGAGTTCACTTCAGTTCAGTCACTCTGTCATGTCTGACTCTTTGCAACCCCATGGACTGCAGCAGCATCAGACTTCCCTGTTTTTCACCAAATCTGGAGCCTACTCAAACTCACGTCCATCGCATGATGCCATCCAACCATCTCATCCTCTGTTCAATGAGCATTTTAATGACCATGTCATTATACTTTTTTATCAGGTAAATTTTACTTTTACTTTTACTTTTATCAGGTAAATTACTTACCTTCATTTGATTAGTTTTTTTTCCCCATGAGATTTTATTTTGCTCTTTTGTTTGGAACATATTGCTTTGGATTCTCTGTTTGTCTCTATGAAATCAAATGTTACCTATCCCAGTCTTCCTGGTGTATAATTGTGTGGGAGTAGCCCTATGCAGTGTGTGTGCCCAGTTGCTTTAGTTGGAGAGCTGGACATGAAGTGAATGGGTACCACATCTTCTCAGTTGCAAGCAATGGCTTCTCCCTAGTTCAGCGGTAGTTGCTGCCATTATGTGGGGAAGTCCATGACCCAAGGAGCCCTGAGGGAGCTGGGCTTCTCCTAGGAGCAATGGAAATCTGCCGGGGGAGGGGGGAATGCGGTACTAAGGTATGGCCAGGGCTTGAGGGGAAATGTGGAACACTTCAAAATTTGTGTCAACCTTGGGCAGAAGCCATGCCCTATATCATTCCAACATTAGAATATGCACTACTGCAGCAAGAATCAGACCTTATTTTTCTGATTTTATCCTTAATATTTTCCAAGAAAACTGTACATTTTCTGAGAATACCATTAAATAGCTTGGTTCAAACTCTTCCCTTTGTCTTCATATTGCTTTGTGTCTCCCAAATACTACAGGACAGGTGAAAAATTTCTTATGTTAATCTGATGTTTTTTTCCTTTGTATACTTATTTTTGTTTCTTACTTGCAGAGTAACCAAAATGCAATTAATTACGTAGTTTTTATCACTTATTTTCTCTCTTCTAATCTTTTAATCTGGAATGCTTTATTAAATAGTCACTATGCAGATGGTGACTGCAACCATGAAATTAAAAGACACTTACTCCTTGGAAGAAAAGTTATGACCAACCTAGATAGCATTACTGAAAAGCAGAGACATTACTTTGCCAACAAAGGTCCGTCTAGTCAAGACTATGGTTTTTCCAGTGGTCATGTATGGATGTGAGAGTTGCACTGTGAAGAAAGCTGAGCGCTGAAGAATTGATGGTTTTGAACTGTGGTGTTGGAGAAGACTCTTGAGAGTCCCTTGGACTGCAAGGAGATCCAACCAGTCCATTCTGAAGGAGATCAGCCCTGGGATTTCTTTGGAAGGAATGATGCTGAAACTGAAATTCCAGTACTTTGGCCACCTCGTGCGAAGAGTTGACTCATCAAAAAAGACCCTGATGCTGGGAGGGACTGGGGGCAGGAGGAGAAGGGGACGACAGAGGATGAGATGGCTGAATGGCTTCACCGACTTGTTGGGCATGAGTCTGAGTGAACTTCGGGAGATGGTGATGGACAGGGAGGCCTGGTGTGCTGTGATTCATGGGGTCGCAGAGTCAGACACAACTGAGCAACTGAACTGAACTGACATCTCATTATCTAGAAGATATTTATTGTAAATCTACTTTGTGCCAGTCACTGTGCTGGGTATTTGATAGTGAATAAAATACACATTTTACTTTCATATATATAGTTCACCATCTATTAACTACTTATATTTATTCTATGTGCCTCCAACTCTTCCCACACAACAGTTATTCTAACTTTTGTACCGTTGTACTAGTATAGGACCAAGCATTTTTATGGTTACTCTACTTGAATTTTCTTGATGTTCTAGTTTTACGCTTATATTCTGACACTTTTTTTTCCTACTCTCACTCTTAAAAAGTAACCTAAAATGCTTCAAATGTCGAGATGAATATGGAAAAAATTTACACACTTTGAGCACATTATACACATATACACATATTTTGAGCATGTGCTGTTATTTTGAGTACCCTAACAAAAGAATCTGCAAGATAATAAGTTCCTTTATGAAGAAAAAAATCACTCTCAGAATGTTCTTGATTCTCCATCATACCCTCTTCTCTTTCTTGGGACTTCTAAGAAAAAAGGTAGCACGAACAAACCTATTATTTGAGTACTTTTGTTTGGTGAGTATATGGCTTTCCTGGGTGGCTCAGGTGAAGAATTTGCCTGCCAATGCAGGAGATGCAGGTTCAGTCCCTGCGTTGGGAAGACCCCCTGAAGAAAGAAATAGCAACTCACTCCAGTATTCTTGCCTGGAGAACCCCATGGGGCCTGGTTTGCTATAGTCCTAGGGGTTGGAGAATCAGATATGACTGACTGACTGACCAGCAGCAGCAGTAACTCACTGAATCTTTACAGTATGGGACAAACACTGCCACAGAGGCTTGCTCAATCAGTTGGTTATTCATGAAGTAAATGACAGAACAAGAATCCAAGTCTATCCAGCTTCATTTTGCGTGCATACACAGTAGCTCCAGAATTGAAAGGGATGTTGTAGGATATATCATACTTCCTTTTTATAGGCAGAGAATATTCTTTTAGATATATCATATTTTATTAATCCATTCATCTAACGGACATGTGTGTTGTTCCACTTTTTGACTATTATCAGTAATTGCTATGAACATCCTTGTACAAGGCTTTGTGTAGATATTTCCACTTCTGTTGGGTATAAACATACACCAAAGATGAAAACTGCCTTGTCCTATGAGCTGTATTTTTATTGTTGTGTTGCAAGTTCTTTACACAAATCCTTTACCAGATACATTACTTGCCAAAATTTTCTCCCACCATAACAGTAGTCTCTTCACTGCAGATTGTGTACTTCAAAGCAAAAATTTTTTAAATTTTGATGAATCTCAATTGGTCCATTTTTCTTTCATTGCCTTTGCTGTTGGTTGTCATATCTAAGAAACTCATCTAATACAAAGTCACAAAAATTTACCCCTACATTTTCATCTAAGAGTTTCAAGATTTAGGCTCTGAAGTTTAGGTTTGCAACCCATTTTAAGTTTATTTTTGTATATGATGTGAGGTATGGGTTCAACTTCATTCTTTTGCATGTGGGTGTCTAGTTGTTCCAAAACAATTTCATGAAAAGTCTATTCTTCCCTCATCAAACTGCTATGGCACCTTTGTTGAAAATCAATTTACCACAAATTTCTGGACTCTCAATTCTATTTTATTAATCTATATGCCACAATACATTGTCTTTGTTTGTCTAGTTTTATATGGGAAGGAACATTTTAGCCATAGATACTCACTGGAGTAGAAAATGGCAATCCACTCCAGTATTCTTGCCTGGAAAATTCCATGGACAGAGAGGCCTAGTGGGCTACAGTCCATGGGGTTGCAAAGAGTCAGCCATGACTGAATACCTGGATATTCATACTTGAAACAGTACCAAAATGGACAAATGGTAGTTTCCTAAAGGTCAGCTGCAGTGTAGAATCTGGAATTCTGTAAACTTCTGCCCTGCTAGAGTTTTACTCCCTTTTCCACTCATGGACCATTTTGTAATCCATGCAGAGAGCATCTGGAGAATATTGTTTCGCAGATTATCCAAATGTTGACACATTTCTTTATACACTATAAAAAATAAATTGTTAAATCAGCACTGATTTTGTTGGAAAAGTATCAGGATGTTGTCATGCTACCATGTTAAGAAGCAAGTTTTCCAAAACTGCAACTTTCTCTTGAAAGCTCAAATTTTAGTAAGTACTGTTAGCTTTCTACCAAACACTCCCAGTGTGAAGAACCCTGGTTTGTCTGTTATTCGTCCAAGCAGACATGTTCTATTAAAAAAGTGACTAGTCCAGTTTGTAACTCACACAATTGCATAATTGCCTTTCCCTAAAACAATCATCCCATTTCCTTATGAAGTACAGTACTTTATGCCTATTTTTCATTTTGCCCCACAGAATAGCAAAGGCATGTTTTAAGGTCAAAATTAATCAAAAATTAACTTATTCCTTCATCAGTGACATCTGAAATGAAATGGATTAAAAAAAAAAACTGGCATGATGGTGAAGACAAAACCTTTTACGTGGCAAACTTTTTAGAACAAAAGAGCTGGTTTTTCAAAAAATAAACTGGAAAACAACTAGTTCAGTTTGGTGCTACTTCCTTGATTCATGCTAAGGTACCAGCATTTTTACTCATCAATGATTTTGCAACAACAATAAAACTTTGAACACATTGAAAAAGACAAATAATAACTTACAGTTATGAGAGGTTTTGACCTTGTAGGCCAAAGAAAGTGTCATGGGGGCTGTGATCCCCATGGGGGCTATGGTCCACACTGAGAACCACTGATCTATCGAAGGTATCTAGGCAATGACCACCCAAAAGAAAATAAGACCTGTGTTTCCTAATGGAAGTACACAATGCCACCAGTGAATGTGACCAAGTCTCTATACATAACAACTAACTAGTTTATGGACTAAACAGGAAACATAAAATGACAACTACAGAAATAATCAACAAAACCTTTTAGGTGGCAAACTTTTTAGAACAAAAGAGCTGGTTCTTCAAAAAATAAACTGGAAAAAAAAGTAAGTGGAAGCAGAAACCTATATATTAAAAGAGGATTTAAAGACAAATCAAGCAACTGTAATATATGAAGCTTATCTGAGTCCTGATTCAAGAAAATTATTTTTAAAAATTTGTTTTGAGAATGATTACATTCTCTAATATTAAGTAACTTAAATTTTAAGATGTGAAGATACTATAGTTTTGGTATTTTAGAAACACATACTAAAACATTTAAAGTGAAAGTTAAGTTCCATAATTCAGGACTTCATAAAATTCCAGGAATTTAGAAATTCCAAGTAAAAAACAGGCAAGTGCTAACTGTAGGTTAGGACAGTGCACTAAAGAAAGTACCCTACGAATAAGGTGTTGTTTATTGTAAATTGGTATATGTATTGTAACTTTTCTGAAGAATAACCATACCCTCTCCCAGCCCCTCTCATATCCACTAAAGTAGAATGAAGGACCCCAAGAAGAAACTCTGCTTTGAGGAATTCCAATAAACCTAGAAGGAAAACATATTCTAGAGAGAATTAGAACCTTACCTGGGATATTTTTCTAAGAAAAAGCTCACAGATCATCTAATGTTGAAAATATTCTGTGGTACTTCTTCAACACGTACTTATTTAGTACCTATATTTGTTTGCTACAAGCTCCAGCAAGGCTCTAAGGGAAATACAAAAATAAGACATCTCTTAGTTGGTAACACAGACAATCTAATTTTGAGAGAGACACACAGTGGTTGTATAGTTTTACTCTAATAGGTAATTACTGAGTTATTTATTTAACTACGTGGTAATTGTGACAGATCTGAATATCTGGGTTCCTCAAAGACAGATGCTTTGTGTGAAAACTACCTACAAAACAATCAGATATGATAAATGAGGATCACAAAAATCCCTGCTCATAGATATATCTCCTTCCTGCAAATAAACGTGATATATCCTATAAGTGATAACAGCTATTTATTGGGTGCTCTTGCCTGGACTGTCTGCTTAAATACATAAGATTTTATCATTTTGATCTATCTTCCTAGAGAAATTTTGATATTGTAGAAAAACATTTAAAAACTCATAATTTTATGGAATGTCTATCACAAAGCACGCAGTATACAAGGTAGGGAGGGGGTGTTAAAGCAGTGAAAAAGTTTAGGAGTCTCTTTTTTCCTTTATGAATTGTACAGTCTAATGGGGGTAAAAAGACAGATGGTGACAATGAAAACAACATAGTTCAACTTAAAGGTGGAAAAGGAGGGTAATTTTATATTATTGTTTACATTTAAAATCGTTTCTATATGTCCCAATACAATCAACATGCATTACTTTAAAAACAGTAGCTCGCATATACAACCACACTGAGGAAGGCATATTATTAGAGAACACTTGCAGAAGATGTTTTATGAAGTAACTTGGTAAAGAGGTGGAGTTCTGTTTTGAGAAGGATGAGACTGAGAAGTATCAAAGAGATAAAACCAAACCCATGAAGTAATAATGATGAACTTGAGTAATCTAAAAACAACATTCTTTGGAATGAGAAATGCAGTTTTCAGGTAAACTGTTACTTTCTAGAATTAGTCAAAAAAGTTAATGAATAGATTTGTTTCCAAAAAGTGACTAGGAATTGGTACAGAAATCATCAACAGTCATTATACTTGAAAGTCAATATGCCATGGGGCTGAAGAATGTAGATAAAAGCCTGTTTGGGTTCAAATCCTAGTGCTGCTCCTTACTAAGTGTAAGAATCTGAGAAAAGTTACTTAAGCAAAATTACTTGCCTTGTTATCCTGTTACCAGCATAACAGGATGACAATAACACCTATTTCATAAGATTGTTTTAAGGATTAAATGGGTTAATACATGTAAAGTATTTAGTGTAATATCAGATACATATTAAGTACTAAATAAATGTTCTATTACTGTTATTATCATGAGGATATAATCAACAAAAAATTAAATATAAGTAGAGAACCCATATCCCTGTTTTCTGTCATAACAAGAAACAGATCCAAAAATAAACACACAGAAAGAAATCAAGATCATTTTAAACACTGTACAGGAGATCAAAAAGTACAGGTGTGCAAGATGGTTCATTAAAAAAACAAACTGATATTTTGAAAAAATTAACACTGAAAATACTATTTTCCAGAATGATTAAACTCAATAAAACATCTGTAAACAAGAATAAATTTATTTAATTTCTTTTAAAGATTTAATGATATACAAAATGTATATAGTATATTTTTAATACATTTTCTCCCCCCCATCAATATTAAACACTATTTGAACAGCTTATCTCTTTTTGCCTTGTCTGTATCTATGAGATACACTACTGAATACAAATAAGATTTACACTGCTCCCTTCCAAATAAAAATTAAAATTAGTACCTAGGGGGAAAAAAAGGAAAGAAAAAAAAAAATCAAAGCACAGAACTTTAGACAGATGAAAAGCTTTTCTTATTGTTGAGCATTCAACAATATCTGGGGCTGTTAAATTACATTTTATTGACATAAAGTTGCATTGCAATCTCCCAGCATCACATAATGATAATCCAATTCAATTTCTTAAGTACCACAAACACTATTCATGTTCAAATGTTCCTACACAATTTTAAATATATGCAAGAATTCATGTTTACATTCTGATTTGATATACTGGTCAATAAAATCTTTTGAGAAGTATGTAACTTCCAAGTTGTCACTATGTATATGATAGGAAAAAGCACTTTAACTTTTCTCACAAGGGAACTTCTCTTGAACAGTGAGTTAAGTTTTTCCTTTGATATATTTAGGTTATAGCAATCTAACATGGCTTTCTTCTATTTAACAATGTCTTGAGAAAACAATGTTTTTTAAAAAAATTATACTTTTGCACAATTTGGGCTCTATTTAACAAAAAACTGGCTCTATCTTTTAAATAGGAGCCTAACCCTGATTCATAAAGTCCCTCTTAGAAAATGGTTTTCAGCCTGGGCTTCCTATATCCCTGTAGATCTAGAATTATATAACAAGCCTTCTCCTTTCCCATGGCCAACAAGCATCTAGTTGGGCACTAGTGACATCATTGAACACACTAAAACACATTGAGGAAGACATCTGACTGCCATTGAACCAAAAGACTGGGTGACTTCGTTTCACTAGCTGAATGGCAGTAAACCAGCTGCCGATAAAATCTGCAGACACCTAACTTTGGTTAATGGTATTGCACCACACAAAGAGAGGGTTATTACCCTCGCCAGAACAAAGTCAAATGAAATTCTGTTAAAAAGAGCCCTTTAAAAAGTTATAAATACTAATTGTTCTTTACCTTTAAAATTTAACAGCTGCCAGCTGTATCATATAGGGAGTTCTTGACTGACTAGTTTAATTGGGCCAAAAGAATATTGACCTTTTAACTGTGCTAGATTCAGCACACACTCTTCTGTATTATCAAACAATTTCCTCCTAACAGAAAAGTGACACAGTAACATTTTTGTGAGGTGTAATCAAAACCAATGATGCAGTAATATTATAACATCAGACGAATAGAATTAGTTGATTCTGATTCTTTGGTGGAATTTCCAGGCTGAAGAGTCAAATCAGAAGGCTCATCCTGAGGAAATATTATTTTATCAGGTGTATAGTCATTCCTCTTCAGATCTATATTCACAACCCCAACAAAAAAAGAAAAAAAGAGTCAGTATTGCTTAGAAAAAGAAAATTAAGAACACTTCCTAAATAAATTTCCCTCTAAACATGCCAGATCTATTTTTTACAATATTGTTATAAATTCAAAAGTTACAAAATTTATATGCATAAAAATGAAATCATTCAACAAATAATTATGTTCTGACTATGAGTTAATAACTCATGTAAGTATAGAAATGTTAGCACTGAACAAGGCAGATAACATCCCTGTTCTAATGGAGCTTATGTTCTTAAGGGTGAAGAAAAACAAACAGAAAAATAACAGAATTATAAGCAGTAACAAGTGCCTTGAAGAAAACAGTGTGAAGAGGGTCAAGTGGGAGACGGTATATGGTGATCCTTTTAGAGAGGGCTGAGCAGAAGAGCTGCAGGAGATAACATATGAGTAAAGACTTGAATATTGAGAAATACTGAGAATACTCGTTGGAAGGACTGAAGCTGAAGCTCCTACACTTTGGCCAACTGATATAAACAGCCAACTCACTGGAAAAAGACCCTGACTCTGGGAAAGATTGAAGGCAGAAGGAGAAGTGGGCAACAGAGGACGAGATGGTTGGATGGCATCACCAATGCAATGGATGTGAACTTGGGCAAATTCTGGGAGACAGTGAGGGACAGGGAAGCCTAGAGTGCTGCAGTACATGCGGTTGCAAAGTCAGACAACTTGGCAACTGAACAATAACATCAATTGAGAAATGATCTATCAAAGTCCCAGGAAGAAGAGTACTCTATGCAGAGAGAAAGTTGATTACAGACTATAAAAAGGAAATAGACTTGGTGTGTTCCAAGAATGACAAGCAGCAGCATGGCTTGCAAGTAGGGAAAGACTAGGAAAAAATGAGGTCAAGCAACAGTTAATTACCAAAAGTTGCCTGTGGGCCAAATCTCGTCTGCCCTGTTTTTGTAAATAGTTTTATTGGAATGCAGCCATACAAATTTGTTTAGATTGTCTATGGCCGTTTCTATACTACAGTGGGAGAGCTGGGTAGCTGTGACACAAGTCACATGGCCCACAAAGCCTAAAATACATACTTTGCCTTTTTTTTCCTGGCTGCACCATGCAGCATTCGGGATCCTAGTTCCTCAACCAGGGACTGAATCCATACCCCTTGCATTGGAAATGTGGAGTCTTCAACATTGGACCATCAGGTGAGGTGAAGTCGCTCAGTCGTGCCCGACTCTTTGAGACCCCGTGGACTATAACCTACTAGGCTTCTCCGCCCATGGGGTTCTCCAGGCAAGAATACTGGAGTGGATTGCCATTTCCTTCTCCAGGGGATCTTCCCGACCCAAGGATCGAACCCGGGTCTCCCGCATTGGAGGTAGACGCTTTAACCTCTGAGCCACCAGGGAAGAAGTCCCTATTTCTTTTGCCTTTTACAGAGAAGTTTGTTGACCTCTGATTCAGGGGACACAAGCAAAGGTAAATACACATTACAGTAAAATCCACTGGAAGGTATTAAGCAATAAATGTAACATAATCAAATTTATTTAAAATGACCATTCCAATTGTCATGAAGTCTTCTTAGGGGACAATGGGTAAGAATCTAGGAAACAAAATAGTGGCAATGACGATAAAAAGAAATTGATAAATTCTAGGGAGATTTGAACAGACAGAATTTGACAGACTGGTTATGAAAAGTGAGGAAAAAAAGGAACTGGCTAGCTTTTAGGTTTTGAGCCTGAGCAACTTGGTAACCATTAATGAGACAGGGTAGTAGAGTTTTGTGGGAAGGGAAATGAAAGTCAAGAATTCTGAAGTGAACATGTTACTTGAATCTGGAGCCTGTTATACAGAGTAAAGTACATCAGAAAGAGAAAAACAAATAGTGGATTCATATATGGAATCTAGAAAAATTACACTGATGAACTTATTTGCAAGGCAGGAACAGAGACACAGACAGCAGACTTGTGGACACAGCAGGGGAAGGAGAGGGTGGGATGAATTGAGAAAGTAGCACTGACATATATACACTACCGTGTATAAAACAGATAGCTGGTGGGAAGCTGCTGTATTAACATGGAGCTCAGTTCCGTGCTCTGTGGCAACCAAGAAGGGTGGGATGGGGAGAGGTGGGAGGGAGGCTCAAAGGGGAAGGGATATACGTATACTTTTGGCTAATTCACATTATCGTATGGTAGAAAACAACACAACATTGTTAAGCAATTATCCTCCAATTAAAAAAAAAAGGTAATTCAAGTAGCAATGAAAGAAAAGGAATATAGAAATAGGAGCTCAGCAAAAAAGTTAGTCTTCAGTTAAATTTGGTACTAATAGCATGGGAACTGCATATATAGCTATGGGATAGGATGAACTTGACATTACAGACACATATGACAATGGCTGCAGAATTGAAAAACTTAAGGGAGTAGTATCAAATTTATATCTAAACCAGAGTTGTCCATAAACCCTATTTTTATTTCCATATAAAATCGAACTTATGCTCACAGTTAGGCAAATATATTTCAACTAAAAAACAAGAGATAACTAACACTCAGAATATAAACTGTTAATTTTAATTTCAGTAACAGTCCATGTTCAATGATCCAAATACATACTTACTACAGTATGAACAATTTTTGATAAACTTTAAGATTTTACATTAGGCCTTAAGGAATGCAAATTAATTTGCAGCTGAACTGTACACAAAGAACAATGGACAGAAACATAATTATAATTCAATTCACAATTGCAGTGTTAACTAATGGTGTAACCATATGCAAATCATGTAAACTCTTATTTTATATTCTGCAAAACAATGGATTTGGAATGGATTGCTTTTAATGTCCCTATTAAGCTGTGAAATCCTGCTTATAATGATAATTTTAAAAACAGATATGCTATTAAAAATTGCATTATATCAAAAACCAAGTAAAAACTGTATTTGGGCTACCGTTAAATTCACCACTGTATGTTCCACTTCTCGCTAAAATAGACAAGAATACTCCATCTTCTCTCTCTTTCACTGATTATAAGCTTTTACATGATATATAAGGCAACTACCTGAGATTTCTGAAAAGTGACAGCAGATATATAGGAAGAAAAATCTTGAACTTGAAGAATGATCTATATAGTGGTGAATTTCCTGTTTTTGGTTCTTTTTTCATCTTTTATTTTAGGCTTAGACTTGAAGATAGCTCAATCACAGAAATGTACAGTGAATGTGGACAAAAAAGCTCCAAGAGTTCCCAGCTTAAGGATAAGGAAGGAGGACCTGTGGGATGGAAAATGTTGAGGGGAATGCTCTATTTAATTTTTCTTTTTGCTCTTTTGCCCTTTACCTAAGACAAGCCCTAGTCAAGAAGAGGCATTCCTACAGTGGTGGAAGCAGGGAAAGCACCCACAACTCCAAGAGAAAAACCTCTCTGACCAGAACTGAGAATAGGTACTTTTTGACCCAAAGAGTATTACTGTCAGTACCAGAACTTTCTGTACTAAATTACAGAAAGTATACAATAGCACAGGGAGGCCAAAATCCTGGCTTTCTAGTCAGCGTACCAAATAAAGAAAAGAAGAGGCCCTTGGGAATCACAAAGTATGGAAGAAATCATGGAGAAGAGGAAAACGGAGACATCCTCAATTTGTGCATGATATCCCCTGAGTGGCACATAGGTAGAAAGACAGTACAGCACAGGCTTTGAGAATTAAACTATGGTGCAGATCTTTGTTCATGTTCCAGACTTGACCCTGTTTGACACACATTAGAGAAACCTGAATGATAATGCAAAGGTTTTAAAAACCAAACCAACACTGGACTCACAGTCACACAAAAGACAGACTGTGATTTGAATTTAACTGAAATGGTTGCATAGTAACATCAAAAATCTCAAGAGGATTCAACAATTCAAAATTCTCTAGAGGATTTTTAACAAGATCTCAAATCTGGTAATATTCTAGATGTAAGGCCAGACACCAGGGACCACCCCTCCTCTTTCCCGCGGGAAAGTCCCTAAGGGAAGGATCCTTCCAGATCCGGGGGACCCATGACAGCACACTTCGCCAGCTAAAGCCACCCTACCCCAGCCACGTAGAAGGACCTATTGGCCCGCGACACCTCGACCTAACAACCTATCCGAACCCCCGTCCAATAATCATACCTTTTTTGGGGATCTAGCCTGACCATCCCTGGCAACAAACATGTATAAACCACCCTCTAGCAGGGTCCGGGCATGGACTTCCACGATCTGCCTCGTTAGGGTCCGGGAACCCCGCCCAGTAGCGCTTCGCCATTAAAGCCTGTTAGACACTCTTTTTGGTGTCCTGGTCGTCTTTTACCTAACACTAGATATCCTGGACATATTCTAAAATTACTAGAGATACAAAAAACAGAAACATTTAAAAGATTCTCAAAGAAAAAGACAACCAAGAGATGCCAATCCCAAAATAATCCGGATGGAAGAATTAAAGACTTTAGCTACTGTTATAACCATACTCCATGATACAGGCAAAAGAAATGAAAGGGAAACAAGTTTTCAGAAGAGAAATAGCACAAAAAGAACCAAAAGGAAATTATAGTTCTGAAAAATATAAGTGAAATAAAAAATTCAGTGCAAAGCTTAATAGCAGAATAAAGAAAAAATGAGGAGTCAGTGAATATGTATATTGATCAGTAGAAATTATCTAATCTGAACAAAAGAGAAAAATTAATTTTTAAGTTAGTCCCCAGAGTCACAGGTTCCTGGGTGACAATTATCAAAAGGTCTAACATTCTTTTTATGAGAGTCCAGGAACAGATGAAAAGGTTGATGAAGAACACACATTTGATGAACTAGTAACTAAAAACTCCCCAAATTTGACACGTCATCAATTTGCAAACTTCAGAAGCTTAGTAAAGCTGAAACAAGAAAAACTCAGAGAAAGTTACAACTAGATATAAAATCAAACTGTCAAACTGCTCAAAACCAAAAATAAACAATAAATCTTGAAAGGAGATACATTATAATGATACATCATGTAAAAAGGAAGAATAACTCAAATGACTGTGGAGTTTTCATCAGAAATTAGAGAGGCCAGAAGACAGCAGAAGATTTTTTAAGTGTTGACAGAAAAAGCGTCAACCTAAAATTTCAGATCCAGTGAAAATACCCTTCAGGAATGAAAGCAAAATACATTCTTAGGTAAGGGAAACTATGAGCAACCACTAAAAAAAAAACAACATAAAGATAAAAGAGAATACTAAAATAAAAAGGAGGGGGAACAACAACAAAACAAACCAGAGATGTCAATCAGAAAACAATAAAATAGGAGATAAAAACCTAACCATATCAATAATTACATTAAACATAAAGGGTCCAAAACAGCAATTAAAAGATAGAAATTGTTAGATTTAAGAAAAACAGATTAAACCTAGGAACTAACTACTTTACACTGTCTATAAGAAAATCACTTTAAAAATAGTTAATATATACAAGTAAAAATAATAGGAAAAGATATCTGATGGAACTACCAATCAAAAGCTATGCTAATATCAGACAAAGTAGACTTTAGAACAAGGGAAATTACCATACCATTACATAATGATAAAAATTAAACCATTAAATCAAGAAGCCTTAACTTCTTGCTATAAATCTTTGTATATATATATAAATCTTTATATATACTGTAAATCAGTGTAGCAAAGCTTCAAAATATATGCAGGAAAAACTGAGAAAACCGAAAGCAAAGCAGACAAATTCACAATTAAAGATCTCCTTTCTAAGAAATAAACAGTAAGTAGACAGAAAATCAGCAAGGATATAAAAAAGCAGTACAACACTATCAAAAAACTTTCTTTCATTAACATTAATCCAATACTTTATCCAACGAGAGAATATTCTCTTGAAATGTAACATTCATTCACTAGAGACAGTATCTTTATAAGGTTCACAATTTTTCTTTAAATTGAATTCATACAAGGAATGTTCTCTTATCATAATGGAATTGAGCAAGGAATCAGTTTACCAGGAAAAATTACAAACATTTGAGAACTGAAAAAGACATGTGTAAACAATCTATATGTCAAAGAGGAAATCTCAAGGGAAATAAACTATATTTTAAAAATTAAGAACGAAAATAATACATATCCCTCTATATTTTTTAACACAAAATTTATGAAATGCAGCTAACACAATGCTTACAGGAAAATCTATAGTACTAGTCTCAAAAATCTAAATTTTTACCCTAACTAGAGAAAAAACAAACTAAACCCAGAGCAAGCAAGCAGAAAAATGGAAATAATAGAGAAAAAAAAATCAAAGAAACTGACAACAGATAATAGAATAAAGCAATGAAAACAAAAACTGGTTCTTCTAAAGTACCAATAACACAGATACATGTTAGCCAGATTGAAAAAGAAAATGCATATGATACCATAAAAGAGAGGATTCACCAGAATCACCAGACATTTTAAAAAATAGTATCACAAAAAGAACTATGCCCATAAATTTGCCAATTTAAATAAAATAAAGTCAAATACTATATAATCTTATTTATACACGGAACCTAAGAAAACAAACTGACAGAAGAGATGACTTGTGGTTACCAGAGGTGGAGGATGAGGTGAGGAAGAACTGGAAGCAGGCAGTCATAAGGTACAAACTTTCAGTTACACAATAAATAAGCACTAGGGATATAATGTAGATTACCATGACTATAGCTAACACTGATATATGATACATAGGAAAGTTGTTAAGAAGTAAATAAATACCAAGAGTCACCATGAGGAAAAATATTTTCTTTCATTTCTACTCTATGTATATGAAAAGATGAATGCTAGCTGAATCTATTGTGGTAAAATCACTTCACAGTTTATGTAAATCAAACCATCAGGCCGTCTGTATGCCTTAAACTTACACAGGTGTATTATTAAGTATTTCTCAAAACAAATAAAATGGACCAACCCCTGAAAGACACAAACTATTAAAACTCACTCAAAAAAACCAGTATCTATCTAAAAAAAAACAAAAACTCTTAGTTAAAAAGTATCTGAGGAAGAAAACTTCAGACAGATGGTTTTGCTAGATAATTCCATCAAACATTTGAAGTGGAGATAGTATCAATTCTATACAATCTATTCCCCAAAACAGAAGAGGTGTAAATAATTCCAACTTATTTTTAAGGTATTATCCGAAAACAAAACAAGGATGACAGTACAAGGGGGAAAAAAAAATCTCATAGATCAACATCCTTCATGAACATAGATATAAAAATCATCAACAAAATATTAGAAAATTGAATCCATATACAATGTGAACACACAAATGAACACAAAAAAAGATAATATATCAAGATGAAGTGGAGCTTTTCCTGGGAATACAAGACTGGCTCAACATTTTAAAAAGACAATTAGTGTAATTCAATGTAACAGTAACCAATTAAAGAAGAAAAACCAAATGATCAAACCAAAAATATAGATGCAGAAAAAACATCTGACTAATTCAATGTCCATTTAGGATAAGCATCTTCAAGGAATAAGGGGTGAAAGAGGATGTCTACTCTCACTATTCATATTGAACATTGTACTAGAATTCCTGGCCAGTTAAAAAAGTTAAGGAAAATAAATAAAAGGTATACAAATTGCAAAGGAAGTAACAAAACTGTCTCTACTGTCTACACAGAATTTACAAACAAAAAACTAAACTAAACCAAATCAAAAAGCCTCGTAGAACTAAGTGAGTTTAGCAAGAATGCAGGATACAAGGTCAATATACAAAAATAAATAATTTCTGAATCTGTTAACATGAACAATTAAAAAAAATTACAGACAGTAGTAGTAACATGCTTACTATGTCCCTGGCACTGTTCCAGAAGTACTTCACAAATACCAACTCGTTTAAACCTCAAACAAACAAAAACTACAAACCTCTATGATGTGGATATTCTTTGAGGACCTGGAGTCTGGCTCCCAGGCCCAAGTTCTTCATTACTACATTACTGGTCATAATGAGAGGAACTTTCAGAAATACAGGTCCAGGGCAAGTGCCAAGCACTTGTAATTTTGGAAAAGTTCCACAAGGGATGACGATGCACACCAAAGAGCGAGAACCACTGGTCTGTGAACAACTTACAATTCAATAATAACTTGTAATTCTCAAATATAAAGATGAAATTACTATCATGAGTAACTGTATCTGCAATTCCTTGTTTCTGTTTCATGAAATATTCTTTTCCAGGCCAACTTGAAAATCTATGCATCCTTCAGTTTTAGGCAAATCTGTTAGTTCCATAGGTAGCATTCCTTGACCTTTGAGTTTGTGTTAAGTGATCTGTTTACCTGGTCTATTTTTTCTGCTTGATATTTATGATAGTCCTACAATTCTCTGTTAACCTTTTAGTATTTAAGATTTGACTAAACTCCACTGAGAGCAGGGACCATGTTTGCCACATTCATTATCATATCGTCAAAATCTAACACAATTTCTAGCATCCACCAGACACATAATAAATTTATATCAAGAGAATGAACACTGTATTTCTGTAAGTAATGAAAGAAAGCACAGATTCATTTATGTTTCTGGCCTTATGAAGTTCTGTAGTAACTAACTCTGCTAACAATTTATATACTTTTTACTGATTAAGAAAGCGCTTACCTGGAAGTTTAAGTTTTCTACAGCAAGAATTACAGTGATGTTTTGCTCTGAAGTTTTTTATTGCATCTTCTCCTAGATTTGCTGGGCCAAAAACCATATCACAGGATCTGTGGAATTGGTAGTTAAAAGAAAAAGTCAGTTGATGCAAACAGAAATGTAGAGTTTGAAATTATAAAAAGATTTTCATGAAATTATTAAAACTTATTACCTCTTTTCTTCTGCCTTTATCACAGATGGGTCAGTCAAACTTTCACCCACACCTTTATATATATATACACAAAGAAGACAATTCATATTATGTAATTGATATAAAATACTGATATATACATAATAAAAAGGTCACAGGAAATTCTACAATATCATCAACCATTACACAATGTTAAGCTTTTGACCTCAACATTGCACTAGCAACAAGTACAGTCCCTGCAACGTGAACAACAGTTAAATGTCAGAGTTGGCAGGCAGACAATGAAAGTTCCTGATTGCACCAGTTTCTGATGCAACAAGGCAAATGTTGCAAGTAAATATTTCCTTATTTACAATATGCCCTTGTTTCACCTTAGTTAGCAAAAAACAATTAAGTACATGAAGGCATGATCTATAAGCCATTTTAAAAGTATCCTGGATTTTTAAAAATCACAGACTAACATATGAATACACCTGGCTCAAAAAAAATTCAGATTACATAAAGAATAAGATTGTGAACGTTTTTCTTCACCTTCAGTCCTCTCCAGATGTGTTAAAAATGAGATTAAATCTCTTCAGTCTTACCTATTCATTCACATAAAGAAAGAACAACTACTGATACTTGAACAATCATAAAATATTTTACCCACTAGAATGAAATCTAATAAAATGGTTAGAATTTCACAACAGAAAAATTTAAAATTAAAATATGATACTAATTTCTTTTCAGACTGGCAAAGATATTCCATACTGAACATATGAAGAAACGGGCACAGTGATGAGTGCTTGCATAGTGCTGAGTATGAATTCCTACAACCTTTTGGAAAAGTTAATATGGCAGGCACTCTTAAAACTGCACTCTCTAAACCTAAAAAATAGGGTGACTGTGTGACAAGAGAGGATTTAAATAATGCTATGCTTTCATACTACAGCAGTTAAAAGGAATGACTCAAATTTATCAGTAATAACCCAGAAGATGTTTATCATATACTGTTAGATAGGGAAAAAAAAGCAAGTGAAATACAAACACATACTCATACACACAGACATATATAGCATGACTCCAGTTGGAGAAAAATTCCAACACAAAATTATTAAAGGAAAAAAAATTCGTGAATTTGTCTTCACAAAAGTACAGAAACAGTAAAGATGGGAGCATTCTGTTCTTATACATTTCTATGTTGTTTGTTTATAGTAATTATCTAAAATACTTTTATTTAAAAATGGCTCCATAACATTAATTTTATAGAGAACATCAAAATTACCCTGCCTATTAAAAATAAATGCCATCTCTTAATCAATATTCATAGTTTGGCCTCATTTCCTAGGCACACTTGAAAACGGATTGGCCCATCTAACAAAATATATCAGAGTTTTCACTATATACACACCACTTAATCATTTATGTAAAATGAATTACTGATAAAACAATAGCTATTTTTATACAATTTTCTTGAGTTGGTATTGAAATAACAAATGTTGGCTTGTCAATAAATATTTTATATCTATATAATGAAAAAAGTCATCAAGTGATAAACATTCTGAACAACTGTTCTTAGGTGACTTGAATTCTGACCTATGTTAACAGTTGAAATTAAAGCTACTCTTTAGGAAAAAAGCAAATCACTGCTCTTTCCCAGCCATAGTTTCTTCTTTTTTTTTTACAGATATGAAAGAATCTGTCTACAAAGAGGCTATGATCAGTTTCTCCCTCCTAGTATACACACTGCTCCACCAACCAAGTGCTGGAATCTATTCCTTACCTCTTAAATGTGATCTGTCCTTACAGCTTACCTTGACCAGTAAGATGTGGCAAAAGGGATCTGGGCCCATTTTGGGCCTAACGTAAGAATTCCTGCTTTCTCTCTGGAGAAGCCAGCTGACACCTAAGAAGTCTAATTACCCCAAACTACCATGCTGTAAGAAAAGTCCAAGCTAGCGAGCCATGTAGAGAGATCACTGGGTGGAGAACTGAGGAATTCAGCTGTCTTAAACAGAGACTTAAAACATTTGGCTCCAGTCAAGCTGTCCAAACTAGTATCCAGCCATTCAAATTCTCCAAGGGTACAGCAGAGATAGCTAGCCCAAAATTCTTGAACCAAAAAAGTGAAAGCAAATTTTTTTTTTAATCCACTAAATATTTAGGTACTTCAGTTGACAGTAATAGACAGCATGTACTCCAGAAACAATAAAGATTACTTATTATTGCTTTAAAGAAATAATCTTTATACTTTTAAAAAACTAAGGCTATAGATCTATGAGTAAAATAGGGGATTTCACATGTTTTTGCTTATTAAAACGTCTGTACTGCCTAGATAACAATTAAGATAGCCAGACCCTATTCTTCAGAACCCTGATAGCTATATACTATGGCCATTATTGACTTGCTTTTTTTAACAGCTTTTACTGACCTAAGATTTTTACATATCTATAGAGAAGCAGATTTCTGTATATTGAATAGATGAGAACCTGATGTATAATTTCCTTTCAGCAATATTTTAATAAATTTACCTTGTAAATCAAGTACCAGTAACTCCCCTCTTGTATATTCATAAGTCCAGTGGCTAAAGGCCAGCATAATTTCTTCCAGTGTATTAGTTGGAATAATCTCATCACCATTATTATTATTGTATTTTCTAAATTCTCCAGTCATACATTCTTCCACAGCAAACCACTGTCCTGCTGAATGGCAATACAGCAGGAAAACTTCAAGGAACCTTATGAGAAAGTAATAGATATTACTAGCAGTTTTGTTAAAATTCTAATCAATCTGTAAAATGGGTAAATAATGAAATTCAGCATCCTTAATGAAGTTCAAAAGAGAATGCTATCCACTAAAAGTTCTCAGAAATTTCTAAAGATTTACCTTGGAGAATATGGTATGGATTTGGGTTTCATTTGGTTGAAGGCAAATGTGAGTTTTTGTGCTGCTCTCTGTTGTTGAATTTCCTACAGAACAGGAAAAAGAAACCCTTGCTTAACATTGACATTAAGACTTTATTAATTATACTTTAGCAGTGAAAACAAGAAGCTCAAACAATGCTTCACTGTATGCATTTACTAGCACTTACTCTAAGACAGAGATGCAGAACTGTATCTTCTTTATAAATACTTGACCATGTGTTAACCACTTCAGGAAGAAAAGATTTGATAATATAAAGATGTCCTGATTTGAGGATATCATGTTCTGACCAAGTACACTGTACTTTGACAGCTCTTCGTAAACCTCCTCCCATCTCCTCTTTACTTAAAAATTCTATTTTGGCACAGAGGCCCAGCTGTGACCAAGAAGACATGCTGTTATTCAGTATGTTGGGAGAACTCTCTTCCAAGCGATACACTGTGACAGGCTCACCTGCAAGATGAATGGACACATTTTAAGGTCAAAATATGACTCTAAAAAGCATGGAGCAAAAACTGGCAGGTATCTTTGGTTAAGATTAAGTAAGGAATAGAAAATGAGATGGACCAGGTTGCAGTTTAAGGACAAGAAATATTCAGAAACCAAAGAAGTTTAAGGACAAGAAATATTCAGAAACCAAGATCTAATATCTCTAAGTTCATATGTATTTGGTAATGATAAGCATTTTTGAAATCATGAACATTTTGGAAAAAAATTTTTAAAAAGTAACTAGACTTCTAAGCATTTGTAAGCTAAACTTTCAGACAGGAGGTTAGATCTGTTCCATAAATCCTGTGATATCAATTTATCAATGCTTTCATTACTAAACTATGATCAAGAGCTGTTCTGAATTAAAATACACCACTGCTTCTGGATATGTGAGAAATAAAGAAAAATCAATACTTCTAATGCCTTCGTCTACTTAAATATACCTGACTCATAATCAGGCTGATTAAAACTTACATGAAATTAACACTTCTTAATGCAATTTCTCCTCTTTCTGTCACCACCTATGTTCTATATTACAGTTTAAACCCACATATTAATTAAGGGTTTATTTCTCCTTTTATTTTTACTTCTTGGTTTTACCTCTTGGAGGCACAGGTGTAAATGGAATGCTCTGGGATAATCTCATCAAGTTATTTCTTTCCACAGCTGCATTAAAAAATGAGAGAGAAATAATTAAATCCCCCAAAGCTCAAAGCATTACTAAATTTTGTTTTTAATATAATATTTATTATTACTAACCTGAGTAATAGTAATTTGTATCCATAACTGGCTTAAATGGAGAAGCAAGACCTAAAACAGCAAATAAACAAATGAGACCCTTTTAAAAATAATCATACAGCACACATTTTTGCTTAGGCATTCTCATTTAATCATTCCAAGCTGTCTGCAGGTAAGCTCTCTGCAATTAAAAAAGTGATAAATTATCATGTGCTTTATTACCTTTATTATCCTTTATGTGCTTTATTACCATATTTTATTATGCCAGATAAGGCAGATTAGTGGTAACTATGCACTCAAAAAGCATATGACAGTTCACATTCTCCTGTCACAAACTAACATTCTTCCCTTATTCCCTATTCAAAGTGTCAGAGAAGTGTCATATCTTCAGGGTGTGGAGACATAATCCTGTAACCATTTTAGCGGGTTGACCATGAGCAAATGTGAAATGTAACAAAAAAAAACCCTTCCTGCATCTATAGATATATTTGAGGACTTCACTTTTTAAAAAATTTTATTTCTTTATTGAAGTATAGTTGATTTACAATGTTAATTTCTGTGAGGACTTCACTTAACTGTAGTGAGAAAGATGGAGAATACATTGAACCTACTATGTGTTAAGCTTCTAGAAATTTCTAAAATATAAATCCAAGAACAGGTTCTTTTTTATTTACATTCTTACAGGAGAAGGAAGTCAGTTAACAGTTATAACACTGTGTGATAAATTGTATAAAATATAGTGTGTGTATGCATATTCTCACACACAGAATATAGGACTGTAGATGAGAGGTACCAAATGTCTCCTGGTTGAAGAAAGGTTGAAGAATGTCTCAGAGAAAAGAGGAAGGGAAAAGCGAGTAGTTTGGAAGGTGTGGCACAGTCAGGGCAACATTTGCTATACTTGAGAAACAGAAACCTGTTTAATATGAATAGAACAGAGGTTTTCAACATCATTGATCTATTTATTTATCTACATACCTACCTACCAATCTACCTACCTATCCATATGTCAGAATCACCTGTGTGGCTTTTCAAACATAGACTTACCCAGATCTCACTCCAAAATATTCTAACTGTTCAGGTATGTGTCGTCATACAAGTGATTTGGATTTATAACCAAGTATCTGGATATGCAACCAAGATCTTACATTAATGAGCAAAAGTACAGGCATACCAGTAGGAAGTAAAGCTACAGAAGCAGGGAATACCAAATTGTTAAAAGCCAAATATGCAATGTTAAGAAAAGACACAGGGGGCTTCCCTCGTGGCTCATTGGTAAAGAATCTGCTTGCCAGTGCAGGAGACATTGGTACCCTGATATGGGAAGATCCCACATGCCGCAGAGCAATTAAGTCAGTATGCCACAACTACTGAGCTGAGCTCTAGAGCCCAGAAACTGCAACTACTGAGCCTACATGCTGCAACCACTGAAGCCCACGCATCCTAAAACCTGTGCTCTACAACAAGAGAAGCCACCACGATGACAAGCTCATGCACCACAATTAAGAGAGTAGCCCCTGCTCTCTACAACTAGAGAAAAGCCTGCACAGCAACAAAGACGCAGCACAGCCAAAAATAAAATAAATAAAACTTTTAAAATACTTTAAAAACGAAAAGATGCTGATTTTATCCAAAAACAGTAGAAAAATGGAAAGTAGAGTAGTGACAAGATCAGATCTTTTTAAAAGAATCATTTTGGTGGTAGAATAGAAAAGAGACTGGAAAGGAGCCCAAACTGGCACAATCACTTTGAAAATCTATTTGGCAGTAACTACTGAATATAAACACATGCACCCTACCACCAGCAATTCCACTCCTGTGTACATACCCAACAAAAATAAACACATCCCGTTTACCAAACAACATGAACAAGAATGCTCATGCAGCACTATCAATATTAGCCATATACTGGAAGCTACTGACATAACCATCAAATGGTAGAATCTATATATAAACTGAATATATTCATATAAGAAAATACTATATAGTAGTGAGAATGCCCAACCCACACTACATACAACAATGTTTATGAGTCTCATAAGCATGTGTTAGGACAAAAGTCAGACACAAAAGAAGAGTACACGCTGTAAGATTCCATTTATATATTTTATATATATATATTTTTTATATACACACAAATATACATACATAAAATAGAGAAAAATTGATAAACATGTACATGCTGCTGCTAAGTCACTTCAGTCGTGTCCGACTCTGTGTGACCCCATAGACGGCAGCCCACCAGGCTCCCCCGTCCCTGGGATTCTCCAGGCAAGAACACTGGAGTGGGTTGCCATTTCCTTCACCAATGCAAGAAAGTGAAAAGTGAAAGGGAAGTTACTCAGTCGTGTCCGACTCTTCGTGACCCCACAGACCGCAGCCTACCAGGCTCCCCTGTCCATGGGATTTTCCAGCCAACAGTACTGGAGTGGGGTGCCATCACCTTCTCCGAAACATGTACATACACACAGATAAAAATCAATCTGTGTTGTTTAAGGGGCAGAGGTTATAAGATGATACAGTAGCTAAGATACTGACAACATGTATTTTATGATCTGGGTGCCAATTACATGGGATTGTTCACTTACTATATATTTTCTGTATATGCATCAATAAAAGGATTTAAAAATGATGACAGTCTGAACTGAAAGCAGCAGCAGGATGTAGAGTGGAAGATGGATTCCAGAAATGTTTTAGGAGGTAAATATAATAGGACTTTGTGAATGCAAGGTCAAGGGGGTCAAGAATACCTTCCTCTCAGGTTTCACCTAGCTGAATGAAACAGTAATATTCAGTAACACAGGGAATATAAGGAAGAAGCAGTCTGGGCAGCAAGGATGAAGGAAGTGGGAAGACTGCAAAAAGATCATCATTCACATGGTGAGTTACCATATTTGTGAAACACATATAATAAAGAGAAATGAACTGAGGGAACAACTTTCTACTTCCTTGGCTTTTTTCAAATATGAAGCCTAATATTTCTTATCTAGGACAGTGTTAGTATTTACTAAAATAAAATACATCATATACAATTCTTAGCTTTTCACATTGTATTTACTACACACTCACCATTTAAGGTTCCTTCTTCAGGTGGCCTTAAGGAAACACCAAAATATAATAAGTTACAGCTTTAGTTTTGGCTACCATAAAACTTTATCTTATGAAGTTATTATAAATTCTTAATATAACATTATTAAATTAATTTTGTGATTCAGATTCATTTTTGTTTGAATATTTGCCATTTCCCTTAAGTTAGCATCAAATTCACACACAGATATGTACAAACCCACTATCAATAACTCATACCTCCAATTCAAGCCTACATAAATATCAGTAGTAGTTTGGAGCCAAACTGAAGGTTGAGCACTAATAGAGTAATATATTCCATGACTCCTCTATGATGGAGGTTCACTCCAGTACTTTTACACAATGCCTTGAAATGACTTTGCAAGACTATAAAAATTCAATAGAATTAATAGGCAAAAAACTGAAAGAACAGTTAATTAGGTATCATTTTGCAAAACTCAACTGCTAAAGTTGAAAAAAATTTCTTTCCAATGTTGAACACAATTTATTTATAACAACATATATTGGTACCAAGTAGAGGTTCTATTAATCCCACAGATTACAGTACAGATTAGAGAGACAGATACAGTGGAAAAGAGAGTGGAATGGAATAAGGAAAATGGATTAGAAGCTTCGTTCTCCCATTATACAGTTATGTGGCTTTGCTCAGGACTAAAGGACTAGATTCTGAAAGGACCTATAGAGTAGAAGACCTTGGTAATCTCTTTCTAGCTTTTACATTCTGATTCTGATGTTTGGTTTTCACCTTAATAACACAAATATTTTCTTACAGGAAATACTCTGACCGAGCATTAGCCCTTCCTCTACTATTGATAAAGTACTCTGTTCTTAGCACCCAAAGAGTACTGCCAACTCTACCTTTGTGGGTGCTTCTCTGGTCAGTATTCTGTAATTCAATGTTCTCTCATTAGCTGAATTAACATCAACTTTAAGTACCAAATCTGTACTTACACCCTACAGTCCTAGTTACAAAAGACATTTATTCTCTGGAGAGGTTTCATTATAAACAGGTCTTTCAAGTACCAGTCAGGACCAGGATATCTCCAAAATTTGACCAGCTGCATACCTATGTAACACCTGATTTATTTTCTTCTCTATATACTCCCATCTATGTCTGATACAGAGAAGGAAATAGGGTAAACACTGTATAATATATAATAATTTCCCTCAAACTGGCTTCCCTTCTTAAGCATGTCTTCCTGTATCAAACAGGTATCAAAACAAGATTACTTTAATGTCCTTTGGAGTCCTAAAATACTAACTTCTAGGCTGGGAAATACATAGGTTATCTTTGATTCTTATGTTTAATCTGAACTGAAATTTTTTACTTTCTGGGGATGACTACTTGTCATGGTCTTCTGTTTCTACTTTTGGTTCTGGATTACCACATCAGCTTTCTACGGCATTTCCCTGCATGCAGGCTTCCTAAGGTACACTGTGTATTACTGTTCTAATTACCTAAGTGCTTTCCAAAGGCAGAAGAAAGACTTGTTGATTGGAACAATGGGCAGAGAAATTAACTAAGGTGTCAAACTAGGTCTTTGCAAGCAACTTGGGGAAACAGGACTAAATAATAAAATCATAATTCTATCATTATAAGGAAAATTTTAGTAGAGTTGTGACTACAATATGCCCATAGTTATAGTATAATTATATAAAATCATAAAATATATACATTGACTCATAATAAATGATTCCCCAATCTTTTCAATGTAAAGACAGGAGATCCCAAAATAAATAATCAACACTTGCAAGAAGTATTAAAGAGATTATTATGCAAAGAGCAGAAAAAAGGCAACATTCTACTGAATGGAGCACTTTTCACACTAACGGTGAGACAAGGCTTACTTACATTTCTCTATTCAATGGTCGATCTTGTAACCAGTCCTTTAGACAGAAACAAACACAAATGAAAAGTTAAAAGAAAGTCTCTAGACAAAGCGTAACTGTTTATCTCTGCTTTGTATTCTATAATACGGTTTATGAATAAAGGGCTGAGAAGTTAATATGAATTTTGTTTGTACAACTGAGCCAATAGAATAAAAAATGGCTATAAAAGCTACCATAAGGCCATTCCACAAGGTAGAATAAAGAATTTTACAAGTGTTATTTCCTATAATTATAGCTGTCAGTTAACAATTTTCTCTTCTTAAAATACACATTTGTTTCTATAACTCTGAAAAAAAATGTTTGCTGCCAAAAGAAAAATGCATCATAGTATTAAGAAAAAAAAATAAAATCATGCAAACTGTGACAAAGAAATCACTAGTAACAGGCATACTGTGTGTGTACGTGGTGGGTTTTATCCTGCTATTTTACATTTCTAAGTGTCAGTTTATTTTTACTTCCCCAGTTGGGACTCATGTTTCCTGAATTTGAATCATCATACATTTCATCATTTTGGAAAATTCTAAGTTGTTTATAATTTCTTCAAATTCTATCTAGTCTCTCAAGGTCAATTCAGAGGTATTTTCCATATTTTTAATGTTTAACACATTTTCCATCTAACTATAAGCTATGTTACACTGTGGCTGAGTATTACTTCTTTGTATACAGAGTGAAGTAAGCCAGAAAGAGAAAAAAAAGTATCATATATTAACACATATATATGGAATCTAGAAAAATAGTATTGAAGAAATGGAGGTGCAGATGTACAGAACAGGCTTGTGGACACAGTGGGGGAATAAGAGGGTGGGATGAACTGAGAAAGGAGCACTGACATATATACACTATAATGTGTAAAACAGGTAACTAGCAAGAAGGTGCTATACACAAGGAGCCCAGCCTGACACTCTGTGTAACTTACAGGGGTGGGATGTGGGTCAGGGAGGGAAGCTTAAGAGGCAGGGGAGATATACAGAAGTAAATATGACTGATTCATCTTGATGCATGGCAGAGACCACCATAGCACTGTAGAGCAACTATCCTTCAATTGAAAAAAGTTTTTTTTTAAGCTATACATCATCTCAAATAAAATATCACCATGTTTTAGCTCTTCTCTAATAAATATGATTTTATACTATGCATATGTTTAATTGAAATATACAAACCGGTAGCAAAGCTGCTTTGGAATCTACTTCATGAGTTTCTTCTGTAGATGACCTTCTACTGCTACTTTCCACTAAGAGAAAATTTTAAAAAACAAAAAAGTTTTACAACTAAAACAAACTTATAATACCAACTAATGAAACACAAGTATTTCAAGTCAGAATATAAAATTTTCCAAGGATAAGTATCCTTTCCCTAACACTACTAAACATAAGAATTACACAAGGCCCATGGGTCTCTTGACAGGATATCCAAATTATTCAGTTTTTCTGTGAATAGGCAACATGAAACAAAATAGTATGAGAAAAAAACCCTGCTCTTTCTTTGTTTCCAAATTTCTTGTGTATCCTTCCAGATATTTTGTGTTTGTATATATACCCCTGCCTTTCCTTTTTTAAAAAAAACAAACATAAATGCTAATCAGACTTTAAAAAAAATTAATTTACAGACTTTTTTTTGTTGGTGTTTTTTAAAAACGTTTATTTGGTTGTTCCAGGTCTTAGTTGCAGCATACAAACTCTTACTTGCGGCATGTGTCATCTAGCTCCCTGATCAGGGATCAAACCCAGGCCTCCTCAATCAGGAGCATGGAGTCTTAACCATTGGATCAGCAGGGAAGTCCCTGTTGTTGGTTTTTGAACTTTAAGCTTGGAGATCTTTCAATATCAGTACACCGAAGATTCTTCTATTCTACTTGGATGTTACATTGAACTTCATACAAAGGACATGCAATAATCTGTTTAACCAAACTACAATTAATGGACATGTGGCCTGATTTCAAATTCTTGCTGTAATTCTAGCCCTTGTCTTCTTTAGTGGGAGGTCAATAGATACTGCCAAAAACTGAAACATAAGGATGTAAAACTACAGGCATTCTAATGTTAGTAATAATATCCAGGTTATCTGAAAATAAAAGTTTTATTTCTTCCCTCTCAATCCTTCTACCATTTATTTTTCTTCCTTCGCTTCCTTTGGCTAAAATGTTAAATAGAAATGATAAAAGCCAGAATCCTTATTTTCCTTCTGGGGCTTTTAATATTTCATTATGAAGTATGGTATCTGTGGTAAATTTTTGTTAAGATACCTTTTATTTAGATTAAGGAACTCCATTCTATTTTTAATTTGCTAGGAGTTTTTAATCATGAACGGATGTTGAACTCATCAAAGTCAGCCTTTCTGCAACTATTAAGATGATCAGATAATTTTTTTCCTTTAACTTGTTATCATCATGCCTTAATTATATTTGAATGTTAAACCAATTTGCACTCCGAGAGTAAACCTAACTTGAAGAGAAAGGAGACATGATGGTGAGGGGGATATACTAGTACTGCTTTTCTTAAGGAATCTTAAAAAGATTCTATGTACCTAACTGAAAAGTTAGATAACAATAAACTTATATGCATATAATATTGATAACTATGACTAAAATAAAAGCATGATATGGAAACATCTCCAGGCCATTTGATTTTTAGATAAAAAATTAAAGGTGCAAGGCATGTACAGTATGCTACCTTTTGTGTTAAAAATGAGAGGTAGAAAAGACTTATTGTCATATATGATTATATAAGTGTGAAACTCTAGAGGAAAAGCAAAAATAACAGTAGTTACACATGGGGCCAAAGTGAGAAGCTGACAACGATTTTCAAAGTGCTTGTGTGTATTTTAATTTTGGATCAATAAATGTATTAGCTATTTTTAAAGATTAAATCAGAAACACAAGTTGACTAAATGACTATACAGATTAAAACAGAGCAGATTCATTTGTAAAAGTTAACTTCAGCAGATCTGTAAAAAGTAAGTCTGCATTTCTCTTAGGACTAAACAATTAGTTAAAAAAGAAAAACTATTAAGAATGTTAAGATTATGTTCTATTCAAGGTTGAGAGCAACAATGATAGACCAACCAGAATCGTCTTTTTCTGACTCCTGAAACATTCACTGCTCAGGTGTGTGACATACATAAAATACTTTTTATTTAATGTAACTCACATAGTCAAAACACTCACCTTGTTCTGAATGAAGAGGAATAGAAGTTTTGTGACACTCAGTAAACCCACCGTGAGAACTCACATGTTTCAAAGTGTTTTCAGAAGGAATATCATTCTGCACAGGGTACACATACACAATTTTAAAACAATTTAACTAAATTTCAAATCACTGTTCTAAGTAGTATAAAGAGTCTCTGGATCTATTTAGCTCAATATGCTTTAAATCTACCTGGGCTCCAAAGAGTATATTACACGTTACAATTATTTTCTTCAATATCTCAAAAACTGCCATCAAAATAACCTACTTGCTTATTGTTCATAAATCCACCTGAATGAATCCTTTTCCACAGTAATACAAGTTCATAAAAAAGTTGGGGAAGAAATAGGAAACAATTTGGAAAATAATAAAACATTATCAGTTAACCTAAAAAAGAAAAAAACTATCATTTTACACTAAAATTAAAAGTGATAACAATTTGGAGGGTAAAGGAGTGGAGGGGAAATTTATTTGGGGGATTTTCGGTAGCCTTCTTATTGATCTGTATAAGTGATTTGTATACCAAAGATGTATCTGATCATTATTTGTCAGATTTCTGTTTTTTAAGATTTATCTGTGCTTCATATTTTTAAGTACTCATCTCTCTACATCTTTCCCTTAATATTTGTTTTAAAAGCCTTCCTGACTTACTGACTTAATATTTCTATTTTCTTAGGTTTTTTTATGATTTGAATTTTTATATTAAATCTGGAATCCATTGAGCTTATAAAGTGATATGAAACAGATGTTTCCAAATTTCTACCCAGTTGTTCAATTTGTGTGTTTACTGACAAAGCATTCCTTTTCTCATTGATTTCTAATTTTACCCTTACCAAATTCTAATTTGTAGAAGAGTTATTTCAGAGCCATCAAAATGTTTTACTAAATATTCATGTTTCAACTGTACCACCTGTATAGATATTTTAGTATCTAACAACTAATTCCCCTTCATTTTCTTTTTACTCATTCATTTTTCCAGATGAACTAATGAATTTCATTAAACTAATGAGGGTAAGCTGATAAATTCATTTTGTTTCCTTTTAACTATAAACAGATCACACTATTATGTACTTTAAAATTTCCAAACTTCTACCATCCCTCAGAAACAATGGGTTTTAAAATATTACTACCAAAATAAACTATTACTTTCATTAACAAATTTAACATATCTCAAGAAAATTAAACTTTTCTACCTTTGATGCTTTACATTCTTCACATTACAGCTGATTTACTTAACCAACATAAAGTGTTATTCTTCCTTTTGTCACAAAGCAACCTAATTTCCTTTCTGATTTTAGTTGCTTCTTTTGGAACCAGTTCTAGTTATTTTTTGTTTCTGTCTGGCTTACGTACTTTCCTTGATATACTCTTTGATGCAGTGGCACGTCAATTTTATAGAACCATGTTTGACAGAAATTCCAGGTATCTGTAAAACTCTATATCTTAAAAGCAGAAACATATATGTGCATTTTTTCCTGGAGTGGATCTAAAGTTTTTATTAGATTTTCAAAGGGATGTAACCAACAAATGTTTAAGAACTCAAAGTCTCTGACCAACATGAGCTAAACTCATTACTCTATTAGCATAGTTCTTTTTCTCTAAGTAGATTACTCAAAATTGTTAAACTGAAAACATAGCCACCACTTTTCTTGCCACTCACAGAAACTTATTTCTTTTTGTTTTTAGCAGGAAGCTATCTGCGCACTTAAAAATTTTCAGCATACTTTGGCTTTAAGCTCATTTAATAGGGTCACTGGTGCAATCTGTAGGGAAACCCTAACATTTACCATTTACCACTAGGAAGTGTCCACTTATCCTAAATGATTTCACATATATAACAAGTACTTCATAACACCAAAATGATGCCATCAGAATGTGATGATAAATTCTTTCAACTGTTGCTGTAACACCTTGTTAAAGATATAGTAAGAGCTCAATGAAGTATGAGTTAGAGAATAACAGCCTAAGTCAGGGTACCTACTACTAATGATCGAGAGAAGCAGAAGTACTAAAAAAACATTTAGGAAGCAAAACCAGCTAGACTTGGCTGTTGACTGAAGGGAGGAGTAAGAGTACAAGTTTGCCCTTGTAAACTAGAATGCTGACATTATTAACAGAGGCAGGAAATACAGGAGGAAAAGAAATATGTCTACTGAGCTTAATGTATTTCAGATCATCATGATGATGGATGGTCTCTGCTAAAACTGTTTTTACTGAAAAACATGTTTAATTCTATTTTGAACTAAACCCCAAAACAACCAAATAAATTGCACATGCTGTAAGGATTTACTTACAGATAACATTTCTTTTATCTTGTTTGATGTTTCTTTAAATCTCTGTAAATCCATGCTATCTCTGTGTCCTTAAAAGAAAGAGGGAGAAAGATTACAGCAAAAAGTACTTGTTTATTTTGATCTATCAAAATAATCTGATTGCCCTATTCAAACACATTTACGTTGTGCTCTAAGTAGTTTTGATGGCTCTGCAGTTTTCTGTAGCTTTCCTGATAGTGAAAATAATTGTTAAAAGGTTGGAGAACATGAGCTCTTCAGTTTATATAACAGTTTATAGTAACTAAGAGTCCTATAAGTGGTATGAAGTGAACTGCTTAAAATTTAAAAGAAGGGAACAATTATTATATTATCAGAGTGCGTGTGTGTGTCAGTCGCTCAGTCGTGTCTGACTCTTTGCGACCCTACAGTCTATCGTCTGCCAGGCTCCCCTGTCCACGGAATTTCCAGGCAAGAACATTGAAGTGGGTTCCATTCCCTTCTCTGGGGGATCTTCCCGACCCAGGGATCAAACACGGGTCTCCTGCACTGCAGGCAGATTTACCGTCTAAGTTACCAGGGAAGCTATTATTATCAATAAAAAAGCATTATATGTTAAGATGTTTATTATACATATGACACATGCATATTACATATAAATACAGACATTAAACATAAGGATATCTGTATCCATCCCAGTGGCAATGTATTAACAAATAGACTAGTAAATTCCTAGGCTGGGAAGCCACATATAGCGTTAAAGACAAGGCTAAGAAGCCACCTCATGGAAAAATTCAAACCCAAAGAGACAGAGGGCCTTCTTCAATCCTTGGAACTCTGGTTATGTCCAAAAACAACTCAAGTTGTTTTCTAAGAATTCTTCCTTAAATACTTTTATCTTTAATAATCTAAGAGGAAGGCTGTTAAAACACTACATTCTACACATATCTGGGATCTGGTTAGCTCTATAAAGCATCCTCTCTTCACCTTTTCCTTTCACATGGCATAATGTCAACATTTAAACCATAAACTATCATCAAAAACAAAACAAATAAAGCCTTAAACATACAAACCAAAATATTAGTTATTTCTTTCTTCTTGGCTTAACTGCCAAGTTTTTGAGCAGCCCCCTTTCCAATGGTACCTTCTCTCCTCTCATGCACACTATATTTCACTATAATCTGGCTTCTCCCTCCATCACTTCCTTCACCAAAACAGTTTTCACCAAGGTCATTGATATGTTATCATTGCCAAAAGATATATATTTTCAGTCCTGATTTTATTTGAGGTGAGGTATAAGATTGAATCATTCCTTTCTGAAATGCTCTCCTCTGGGTACATAAACGGGTTGGCCATAAATACTCATTTTTCAAGCAGAATCTTAGCTTTCCCTATAGTCCTAATGTAAGTATTAGTAATATAACCTTTCATTCTCAAAGGTGTACTAGTTTGAATGAAAAACTATATGGTCATCCTATGTATAAAACTGTTCTTTGCCAGTTACTTTTAGCCTCCTCTTTCCCTTTGTATTTTAAACTTACACATTAAGTTCTTTCAATGAAAGTTGATTATTAAGAGACTATTCTCAAGTCCAAAAGACAGAGTACAAATAAGTTTTCCACACAATCACTATCATAGTAAGTTGCACCAAAGAGGTATGTGCTAATATAACTATTACAGCCCAATTCGACCTATTTCCCCTACTTCTGATTCCTTTAAAAACTTCAGGACTATACTCTATGAAAAGATAGTGCACTTTTCACACAAGTAATTTTATTAATTGGCAATCGATTTTTATTTCTATGGTGATAATCATAATTTTAAAAAAATACTGTTGATGTACAAATATCAGTTTTTCCAAACTTACCTACAAATGCTCCAAATTCTATGTTATCTCCCTCTGCAGCTTTGGAACAAACAGTTTCTTGATCTTTGGTTACAGTTTCCAAGGGGCCTTTACAACTTGGCTGAGATGGTGTACTAACAAAGAATTTGGTTGGTGGGGATGATAGATGTGGTATACTGTTAGATGAACTGCCTGGTTTTTGATTTTTACTGAACATTTTTAAGGTTTCTACTCCATGTATTCTCTGTCGAAGTTCTGGAGGAGAGACAGCACTTGGGAATAAGGCACTGCAAGAGGAACCAGCCTCTGGAATATTGAATTCTTTTCTCTGGGGTATTACAGGTAAATCCTGACCAAATATGTTACACTGGGAATCTTTTTCATCTTTCATAAAAATATTACAAAGAAAAGGATTATTACTTTCAAGACCACCTTGAGGAAGAGAGGAACTAAGTGTATTTACAACACTGTGCTTTTTCCATACAGAAGGTCTTACAGGACCATCATCAATAAGGTTTTGAGCTAAGTGTTTGGAAATGCTCAATTCGCGCGTGATTTCATTGTGAACTTTGCTAGCTTCTGAAGCTTTCTGGGCAGTGAGTGTTTTTAATGTATCTACAGTCAGGGCTGAAAGATCTTGCAAATGGCCAATTTGAGAATCTAATGATTGTAATGATCTTTTGATATAGTTGACACGATCTCCAACTTCTTTAACCTGAATGCACATCTGTTCCACTCTGTAATGGAAACACAGGCATTTTACAAATGTTAAAAATTACTGGCTTAGAAATTATTTCTGTAATCTTAATAAACGATATTGGTAAAAAGAAATTTTACATGTACTCAAACAAGGTAAGATATAAAATCTTTTACAGTTATTCATTTATAACAAGGCATATCTTATGTTTAAGAAAAATCCTATTGCTAATCCTATTGTAATAAAAATACAAGATTTCGAAACACACTTTTGTGCCACAGGCTATTTATTCCCACATCAGAGTAACACAAGAGCATTCAGCTACACATACACAGAACTACTATTACCATTACTGGACCTACACAAACACCATATACTTTTAGAATGAAGCAAAGCTAACAGAAAGAAACAAATGTTTTAGATAATTAAAGACATAATTATTTTAAAACATAATTATTTAAAATAATTAATAGTAATTTTTCTCCACCAACTAGTAAAGAATATTAACTCTTTTCTGCCCCCTGTAACAAGGGTCCAAAAACATTAAGAGACTGACTGACTTATATGAAGTAAACAACTTATCTGTCTCCCAATATACAATGTAAAACCATTACTAAACTTACTTGTTTGACAAATACAAATCGCACAATGACCATGTAAAGAGAGACATAACTAACAGAACCCACTCTGACATAAAATCAGTTATAATTAAAGAGTTTCTGAACCTTTCAAAAGTGACACGAATTCTCTCTTCACTCCCAGAATGAAATTTGTCATCTTTTTCATTAAAATACATCTCAACACACTGCTCTTCAAAATCATGAAGTTTCTTTTGATCTTCTCCTGTTAAAAAAAGTTCTATGGAGGGAAAAGGAAAAAAATAAAATGAAGACATCAAAATAAACTTTAGCTAAAGAGTTCATAAGATTATGTAAATCATCTGCAACTGTTTTCTTACTGAAAAACTTATTGTTTCTGAAGCCATAGACAAGTCATTTCTATTTCTTTCTTCACTCACAGTGTGATGTCAGCAGAAGAGTTTCTGGCATTTCCTCCTTTTCTAATTTCCTTTTCCTATGAAACACCCTTGCTCTATCTCTCTCACCTCTCCCTCACATACTCAGGTAGGAGAATTTAAAACTGAATTGGTAGAATAAAAAGTCACTGTAAATTTCAGGCAGAGTTTGACTACATCTCATGTAGTGTAAAAATATACTAAAAGTGCTATTCTTTATGTAGCTGTCAAAATGGTTTGTAGGACAGCAAGTGTTATGGTTTATATTAGCATTTTAAGAAAATTAAATTGAGATGCCATATCAAAAAGCAAGTTTAATACTAAATTTACTTTTACAGATAACCATATTACACTTAAAAATATTTTATGCTTAGGCAAATCCAAAAGCCTTTACAATAACATTAACCAATTAAGTCTTCTGAATAAAATTAATATTTATCTTTCGGTATAATACTGCCTTGTGATAAAAACATTTGACTTAATGTACTTTACTTACTTGGTCCATCCGAAGTCTTATCTTTTTTCCTTCTTTTACATATGCAGCAAAAAAGAGAAACTATATGGCTGAGAATGATAAGTGGTGGAGGCAGAACTGGTTTCTCATGATAAGCCATAATGAAATGATAACGTTGGTACTTCCATACAATATTGGAAATTGCCTTCACTTGCAAATATACATTGCTTAAATAACAAAGAATAAAGAAACTTAGGTAAGCACATTTTAAAGTTTGAAGTACTAAAATTTTACTGTAATTATGTTATAAACAAGGATTCAAAGGAGTAGCCCAATATAAAAAAGACTAAAAGGCAAATGAGAAACTGAAAAAAAATATGCAGCAAAAACATAAACATATTGATATTGTTGAGGGTCTTAATTACAAACCCACAAAAAAATAGGCAGAAAATATGATTTTAAGCTTTCAAAATGGTATATAAATGACAAAAACATAAGAAAATATTCAATCTGAAGTAATGCACTAACTGCAAATAAAAATAAGACTTTGTGTGCTATAAAAAATAAGCAATCATCAAAAAGATAACACCTGCTATTAGCACAGATTTGGGGAAACAGGCAGATTTTGACTTATGTGCAAGAAGCCCAAAATAAATATACTGAATAGTTCTACTTTCAGGAAAACACTCTAAGGAAATACATAAGGACTGATCAAAAATTTAACCACAATGTGGTCTTGGGAAGAAAAAATTATAAACAATAGAATGGAGCAATAAAACTTACTAGCTTAAAAATCATGGAATACTAAAGAAACTGGAGAGGAGTATTTATTAATGTAGGAAAAATTCACATTGTGCTTACTTAAAAACAGTACACAAAACTATAAGAACATTGCTTTTGAAAGAAAAAAAATGGTTCATATATGTTCATAAAAGATAAAGATGTACATCAAAATATTAAGAATGTGATTACTGAAGAATTTTCTATTTGCCTTTCTGTTTTGTATATTGTACATGTGTTCCCTGACCATTGAGTAACAAATCCCAAATAAATATTGAATTTNTGGTTCATATATGTTCATAAAAGATAAAGATGTACATCAAAATATTAAGAATGTGATTACTGAAGAATTTTCTATTTGCCTTTCTGTTTTGTATATTGTACATGTGTTCCCTGACCATTGAGTAACAAATCCCAAATAAATATTGAATTTATAAAAGAATGGAATGCTGAAAGGTAGAGTCTCAAACTTAGAACTGATTTTATTTTGAAAAAGCATACTTTATTTATAATTGTCAGAAATAATTCTTAGTAGCTTAAACCTCAATATAATCACATTTAAAATTTTGTATAGTTCCTTCAAAAAGAAAACTGTATATTAAATATCATTACAATAAGCAGCTGAGTAAAATTCTTACTTGAAAAATGCAATGAGAAGATTGACCATAATGATATACTGTACAAAGAGGTAGACTGCTTGAAGAAATGGAGTCAACCATGTCCCAGGACCACAAATATGAGGAATAGTGGAATCATTTGCACATACTTTTGAGAGAGAGAAAAAAGAATTAAAACACAGTAATTTAGCAGTTAACTGCTTCTACTCAGTATTGGTGTACATTTCTTTGAAGGAAGTTTTGATTATGTATAAATCTGTTTCACAGATTCTAGCAAAAGTTTCTGGGCAGGCAGCCAAATAAACAGAGAAGAATTTTGTGAGGGATGCAGGTAGTACTTTATCACTCTATTCCACACAAGGAAGTGTATTTCCATATTATGTCTACCCTTCAAGGTAGGGTTTAGCCAGAGGAGCATTAAGGAGAATAAAATTCTGAGATTCAGCCACACATTCTATAAGAAAAATAACTTATAAGAGTATGATAAACTCATAGTACATTTACAAACATGAAGACTACTGAGTTTAGTTTATCATGCCACAAAACAGGGTTGAAGGAATGGTTAAAGTGTCTCTCAAATACACAATGATTAGATTTAAATTCCTTGCTTTTTATTGCCTCCACCTGGAATGTTTCTGAAGCTATAACATACCTGGATTAAGGAAGGGAAGAGCTTTAAAACTCACCACAGAGTTATGAGGAATAAGGTAAAATAAATTCAAGTATGGCAAGGATTAAAATCAATAATCATCAATTAGTAACAAGTTTTATACAAATATTTACAATACACTTAGCACCTGGTACTTTCTAAGCATTTTACTTAATTTGGCCTCATCTTGAAGTATGGAGGATCTTAGCTCCTCGACCAAGGATCGAACCTATCCCTCCTGCAGTGGAAGGGCTGTCTTAACCGGACTGCCAGGGAAGCGCCTGTATGCATTTAAAAAATATACACCACTGAAATTCTCATCATGGCTGTATCATTCCTTTCAAATAAATGGTTTTATGGGCAAACTGATGCATATAGTCCTCTCACTCTTAAAAAAAATTTCAAATCTATTTCTAATCTATTCAGATTAGTTTGATGAAGCAAATACCCAAGAAAGAGAACGCAGGAGACTAAAAAACTTTATCTAATGCTTTATAACTAAACTAAAACTACATCAGAAAAAGAGCAGACAATAAAAACCTGGAAAAGAAACCAAAAAGGAAACCATTAAACATAAAATTTTACCAGGCTGGTAAAACCTGTTTTAATCAACATCTGGTAACAACTGGTGACCACTATGTTACCATTCCCTGTTCCAATCACCTATAAATAGGTGGGTAAAGAACAACACAGGAATAGGGAAAGGGAGGAGTAAAGTAAGATGGAAGAGAAAGAGCAAGACAGAACACAAGCAAACTGACAAAAATAAGATTCTGTAACTCAATATGGAGGTCAGAAGAACATCTCTCAAAGTTTGCATTATCATCTATGTTCTCAAGTTGTCTTCTCGTTCAGCTGCTCAGTTGTGTCCAACTCTGCAAAACCATGGACTGCAGCATGCCAGGCTTCCCTGACCTTCACTATCTCCCGGAGTTGCTCAAACTCAAGCCCACTGAGTCAGTGATGTCATCCAACTATCTCATCCTGTCACCCCCTATTCCTCCTGCCCTTAAACTTTCCCAGTATCAGGGTCTTTTACAATGTCAGCTCTTCTCATCAGGTGGCCAAAGTATTGAAGTGTCAGCTTCAGCACCACTCCTTTTAATGAATATTCAGGATTGATTTCTTTCAGAATTGACTGGTTCGATCTCCTTGTTGGCCAAGGGACTCTCAAGAGTCTTCTCCAACATCACAATTTGAAAGCATCAATTCTTCAGCGCTCAGCCTTCCTTAGGGTCCAACTCTCATACCTGTACATCAGTACTGGAAAAACGATAGTTTTAACTACATGGACCTTTAACCTTTGTCTGCAAAGTGATGTCTCTGCTTTTCAATTCGCTGTCTAGGTTCATTATAATTTTTCCTTCAAGAAGCAAGCATCTTTTAATTTCATGGCTACAGTCACTGCCTGCAGAGATTTTGGAGCCCAAGAAAATAAAGTCTGTCACTGTTTCCATTGTTTCCCCATATATTTTGCCATGAAATGATGGGACCAGATACCCTAATCTTAGTTTTTTGAATGTTGGGTATTAAGTCAGCTTTTTCATTCTTCTCTTTCATTCTCATCAAGAGGTTCTTTAGTTCCTCTTAGCTTTCTGTCATTAGGGTGGTATCATCTGCATATCTGAGGTTATTGATATTTCTCCCGGCAATCTTGATTCCAGCCTGTGCTTCATCCAGCCCAGCATTTCACATGATGTACTCTGCTTAGAAGTTAACTAAGCAGGGTGACAATATACACCCTTGATGTATTCCTTTCCCAATCTTGAACCAGTCTGTTGTTCCATGTCCAGTTCTAACTGTTGTTTCTTGACCTGCAAACAGATTTCTCAGGAGGCAGGTAAGGTGGTCTGGTATTCCCATCTCTTTAAGAATTTTCCATTTTGTTGTGATCCACAGAGTCAAAGGCTTTAGCACAGTCAATGAAACAAGATATTTTTCTGGAATTCTGTTGCTTTTGCTATGACCCAACAGATGTTGGCAATTTGATCTCTAGTTTTCTGCCTTTTCTAAATGCAGCTTGTACATCTGCAAGTTCTTGGTTCACATATTGTCGAAACCTAGCTTGAAGGATTTGAGCATTACCTTGCAAGCATGACATAAGTGCTACTGTGTGATATTTTGAACTTTCTTTGGCACTGCTCATCTTTGGGACTGGAATGAAAACTGATCTTTTCCAGTCTGTGGCTACTGCCAAGTTTTCTAAATTTGCTGGCATATTGAGTGCAGCACTTTAACAGCATCATCTTTTAGGATTTGAAATAGCTCAGCTGGAATTTCATCACTTTCACTATCTTTGTTCATAGCAATGCTTCCTAAGGCCCACTTGCCTCTTTAGAACAACAGAATAACCTTATGCAGACAATGTACTGAAAAGTGAATTTTAAAATTCAATAGTATATATTGACACAATCAAATAATCAATTTCATTATACTTGCCTTGTTTAGACATAGGTAACCTGAAGCCAACTTGAGCTAATGAGATAAAAATACAGGTTCAATAGGGAGCATCTTGGAAATGGAACATTTTCCCTTGGAGAGAACTATGGAAAACAGTGTCTCTTTCCTCCTGCTGCTAATGAGATAGTCTTAAAATTGTAAAGGAAACCCTTTTTGAATCAGACACTGATTACAGAGCACTGGGATGAAAAAGAACAGGTGTCCTTAGCTATCAGCTAACCCATCACAAAGACACTCTAGCACTTTTTGTTATGTGAGTTAATATATGTCCTTATTGTATAAGCCAGTTTAGGCTAAATTCCAAGGTTGTAACATCTTAATTTGTGAAAATACACAGTATTACTAAAATGCAATTCTGACTTTAACATAAGACAAATTCGTACACGTTAAATCCTTACCGTCAATTTCATAAGCATAAACTTCACCAAAAATCATCCAGTATGGATGAAAAACTATATCTTTAGCAAGAGTCCAAGATGGTGCTTCACGAGGATAAAGTATTGCCTTTCTGGGAACACCAAAACTAAGTAATACAAGAGCCATAATCACTACAATGTAGAACATATTGGCCACCTGTTAAAAAAATGAACACGGTTAAAATACATGGGGATTTATACACACAGACAATTCTTCATCTTAAAAAACTTTCTAACATTCCAACAGATACTTTGAATCTTTGAGTTTCTTTTTATTCCTAGCAGTAGCATTCGGGAAATCTCATCACCATATAAGCCTGAAAATAAAGGAAATTATATAAAAACTTATCTGTGACATCAGGCAAGTCATAGGCATCATCTATATATTAAACCATAATACAGGCTGAAACCAGAGTCTGCCTATCTCATATCCATGAAGCCTTTTAAAGAAGTATAGACATAATGGGCAGACACAAGGAATCAATTTCCATGAATGTTCTTCCATACTGAACTCTATCATGGTGCCTTGTCTCCTGGGCTGTGAAACCTTCTAAGAGGTAAATATAACAACAAACTGAATTATCAGTATGTGTGTCTAAAAAAGAACTGATCCCCATCTCTGGTTAACAAACCCTTTTGCTAGTCAGATGGTTTGCAACTATTTAATTTCAACAAAATTAAAAAGAGCCTAACTGAGCTATCACACAATAAATCATTAAAAAACAATTTTTATTGCTAAATCACAATGTGAATTCTAACATTACTCAGGAATTCAAATAATTAAGTGAAATGCAATAAGAAAACTTTAATTTCTATCCACTTATTATGTGTACATGTATTCAGCACTTACATATGAAAAAGTGAATGTAGTCTCACTCTAGCAATATGTAGTAATATTTATCCACAGAAAATAATCTAAGGGGAAAATCCCATTCAAAAGACTACATGTATATTTTAATCTACTATGAACTAACAGTAATTGTGGTAATAATTCAACCTAAAGTAAGGCATTGTAACATTTTCATATATGTTTTGAACAAGTATACAGTGAAAGTAGAAATGGAAGGTGAAACTGTGAAAAGTAAAGAGGACAGTAAATCTAGAATAGATGGAGGAATTATAAAACATTTACTTAAATACAATCATTTAGTCTTGATCCTTTATCTTTAAAATTGTTAGATCTGCTAATAAGATCTGCTAATTGTTAGATCTTTAAAATTAAGTCAGAGTCCCTGTAATTTGCAATCAATGAATCCTAAATACTCTCCCAAGATTCAGTTTTTTTACTTATAAAATAGCTAAATAATATCTTAGTTGACCATTTAAGAGCACTACTAAGAGAATGTATGCTTTCAATAAACAAAATCTTGGGATAAAAGATTTTAAAAGGCAAATAATTCATCAAAACATTATTCATGGCAGTTGCTATAATTTGAAATCTAAATATATATCTGTAATTAAAGAAAATGCCTAAATCAAAACCCAAACCTGAAATATTCTAAATTATACAAGGTATATTGGCTGATGATTCAGAGGTCTTCGGACTTCATAACTTTTCATGTAAAGCCAATTTGACAATCTTAATTCCCCTACTTTTCTTGGAAATACCACTACTTCATGAAATAATGCAAAATAAAGAACAGTGAGTACTCCTTTAATGTAACAAATAGTAAACTAGTAATTTTTAACTGGGGAGAGCTGGATACACTCTCCTAGAGGGAAAAAGTGTAGTGTGAAAAAGCAAATATAATAATAAAACTCTATATTCAAAAATCATAAAAATTTTGTTTTCATAATGCAAAGCAATGCAGATAACCCTGTATTGGATTACTTAGAAGATAAATTTAATCTAGAAGACCAATCTTCCAAGATTAAGGAAAAAGGTTTCAAAAATTCTAGGAACAGATTTTTATAAAGGTGGTAGATATTTTAAAAGAATTGAGAAAAAGCATAATATATAAGCCTCTGTGAAATTTAACACAAATAAACACATGTATTCATATACACGTCTTTTCTTCCCTATATATGTCTTGAAGAATGGAAAGGTTTACATCAAATTGTTAACACTGAATATCTCTGGAGGGTAGTCTGTCTGCTTTTGCTAAAATTTTGAATAGTAATTTTAGAACAAGGAAAGAAGTTACTTTCACAAAAGCAACAGAAGCATAACAAAGTCTGTCTTTTACACCACTAAATTCTGAAAGCTATTTATGGCAGGAGTAGGCCCAATACATTTTAGATTTTTTCAGTTCAATGCATAAAAATTGTACATTAAATCTGACATCTATATTTAAAAAACAGAATCTGCCAGTTGGTTAAGCCTATGAGAAAGAGCAAAATAGTGGGCATATTATATCAGGAAAAGATTAGACGTTCTGGTTATAAATTTTAAAAATAGTCTGGATCAGTAAAGAGAGGAAGAAAGAATTATCTAAAGATATTAAACCATGATGGTATTTGTTTAGTGACCATTATCTTGCAAAGTACACTAATAAGGGACAAGATTAGTGTGGTGAGTTGGAGTTGCACATGACAAATCCTTGCAAGACTTTTTCAGACTGACACTCTGGTTAAAAATCATCATTAACAAACAACCTGACTTACCTGCTTTCAACATCCACACACTGAAAAGTAACTCCAAAATGATAAGGAAAGACAGAAAAGTGTCACCGTACTTCTTTTATAGTAAAGAAAAATCAAAATTTAGGGGAAAAATTCTTCAGTGGTTTCCCTGTATTTTTCTTCTCTAAAGTCCTACTTCTCAACATTCTATATACTCGAAGCTACGCCCTCTCTTCTACCCAATGTGCTAACAAACTACCTGATCATAAAAGAAGTTTCAGACAGGCTGCTCCTTTTTATTCCCATCTATCTCAAGCTTTCGAAGATTAGTTCACATTTCATTGCTTTATAAGAAAAACCTCTACAGACTTTTTTCTTTCCATGAATCCCTATATCCCCTATTCATTAACTTAATCAGTCAGCCACATTGATAGTTTACTAATATCTCATATTTCCTAAAATCCCTTATGTAGGACAGGTTCCTCAAGCTAGATTATGTAACTGTTAAAAATAATGACAGGACTCATAAAAGTCAAAAAAGAAAAATGTGACTTCACAAAGTTCAGGGACAGTATCCTAATACCTTTGCACTATCTTGCATAGCAGTGAGAATATAATAAACATTAAAAACTACTTGTTGAATTTTTATGTTTTTTAAATGCATAATCTGTTAAGGATATAAAAATCAGAGAAAAAAATCTGAAGAACCAACCTTTTAAAGTACAATTAATATTCACTATTTTTACATTGTTTCCTACTTGAAATGGCTTTATCCATCCAAACAACAAATATTTAGTAAGGAGATTCTACTATGTGACAGGGACTGTTATAAGCACTATAGATGAAAAGGTAACCAACACCAAAGTTCCTACTCCAATGAATTTGAAGTCTAGAGGAGAATGTAAATAATCCAATAAAAATATAGTTTAAAATAAAGTTAAGACATGGATAAATATTCTGAAGGGAAGAACGTGGGTGCCACAAAATTGTACAGATAATGAATTTCATTCAGTTGAAAAAGACAAAAAATTCTCCATGAAAAAAAAATCATGTTAAGAGTCAAGATCTGAAGAATAAAACTAATTACTAAAAAAACCTATGGATATGAGTGCAAATGAGGATGACCATTTTACACAGGGGGAAAAAAAGAGCTATTCTTGGTTCTCTGGTAGGGGCTCTGTTAAAGAAAAATGACAAAGGCATGTGTGACTAGAGCACAGGCAAGAGGTCAAAAATGGTAAGGGTAAGGTTCAGAAAGAAAGCAAAGAGATGTTACTACTGGTGGAAACTAAGTAAAAAGTACACAGAATTGCTCTTATTTCTTACAACTGCATGTAAATCTGTAATTGTTTCAAAATTTAAAGGGAGGGAATGAAGGGAAAGAGAGAGGAAGAAAGGAAGGAAACCAACAGTCAAACTGGGCAGGGCTTATGCGTTTCATTAAGTACACTGATTCTAGGAGTAATGGAAAATCATGAAAAAAACACATTTTTTTAAGAATGAGAAGGAAGACAGGCCAGAGTGCTTATGAGTAAACAGATTACTAGACTATTGCTGGTATCAGATGATGGCAGATTGGATTAGTGTGGTGGCAGTAAAGATGAAAAGAAATTCATAGATTAGACCTGGCAAATTTCTATTTTTTTCAAATAGTCCTAATATTTAAAAGGAGCATTTAAAAATTAAAGTATCTCAAGATAAAACAACTATAATTTTGTAACCTTATCCTATTAAACAGTTTCTTCAAAAGTTAACATCCTACGAAATGGTTTATTTCGAATATGAGGCAAATGAACATGAACTATCTATTCTCTGATTCAAGTAAAATTGTATTAGTAACATTTTTATGATTCTAAGAAAAAATACCAATAAACCCACAAGTATTATCAGACACCTCTCAACTTACCATTTTTCCAATCATCATTACATACGGTCCTGCCTGTTGATTTACAGCTAGGAAATCTAGCAAACGCACATACCAAAATATTATGTTAAGACAGTAAATTAATCTTCCAGCCACAAAAACATGATTATCATATGCATTCTCAAAGTTCCATTTTGCTCCAAATCTTAGTCCAAATCCAATGAAGAAAGAAATTATGGCAATTGTATCACTGATATTGAAGTAATCACTAAACCACACTTTAATCTTCTGGCTTATTTTTCCAGCTTCAGACATAAAAATCTAAAGGTTAAAAAATAATAATAATCAATTTCTTCCTATTAAAACAGAATTCAATTATAATAGCACAATAAAATTTTATATATCTTTTAATATTTCAAAGTATTTTTGACTGTCTTGGTATTTGATCACCAAAACAATTCAGTAAGATATCAGAGACATAGTTCTTATCCTCATTTTCTGTGTATGGGGAGAAAAAGACCCAAAAATAACCTGTTCAACCAAGATCATCCAATTAAGACACTGTAATTCTGGATTAGAACTAAGATCCCTAGACTTGGAATGTGAGATACTTTTGAAAATTGTTTTATTTTTCACTGAAACAACACCAGGACACTCAAGCAGGATCTTCCAAAAGTGCCTTATTTGCAGAAAGTAAACAACTCAGTGGTTTAAATTGCTATACTTAGCTCTTCTCTTTGATGTAAAATTAAAAAAAAAATTTTATGTCGGAAATGGTAATACATTTACAGCTTCAAAATCATAGTGAATCATAAATATTGAAAAGTCTCCCATTCTTCTCCCCTAGTCAACTGATTCCCCTTCCCACTAGACGCAACCACTTTTATTATTATCTAATGAATTCTTGCAGAGCTGTTTTACGAATATACATTTAAAATAATTATTTGCAACTTGCTTTTACCATTTAACAACTTAATTTCTTTAAACATATTGTAAAACAATAGATTTCATAAATATAGTGGCCATGGCACTCAAAGGAATTTAAAATGCATAGTAAGTTATTTATTAAGATAAAGTCCTACAATACCTAAGTGGGAGAGAAGTACAATGCCTTCTATTTTTGCAATTTCATGTATTCTCTAAATGTAAAGCACAGAGACATGAAATAATTCTGATGTATTTAAATAGGTGTGTTATAAAACAACATATATGTAGGTATCAGTTTAAACAGAAAATTGTAAAAAGATTTTTAAAACTTTTTCCCCCCCAAAGTCAGGGTATTAGAAAATTTACAATTTTACATTGAAAACTCTGATAGACACAGAGATCTAAATCTAAACGACAATTCAGTGGGCAATGTAGTACACTTTGCTCAGTCACTCAGAATGACTGTGACTCCATGGGCTGTGTAGCCCACCAGTCTCCTCTGTCCAGGGAATTTTCCAGGCAAGAATACTTGAGTAGGCTACCATTTCCTACTCCAAGGAATCTTCCCAACTCCACAATGGCAGGAGAATTCTTTACCACTGAGCCACCTGGGAAGTCCACAAGATACTTTAGAGGACTGTAAAATAAGAAACTATTTATAATTTACCTACCTGATTGGCTAGTATATTTAAAATTCTTTTAGAGTGGCAAAGATCATAAATATGAATGTTGAGAAAATAAAAATCAAATCTACTTTTTGAGACAATCACTATCTTTGTAATCAGGACAAAGTTAACAACACACTAATCTCTCTTCTTTGGTCATCACTTTTAGAATAGCAAAGCCAAACATTCTACACTTTAATATCATCATCTACTGAAATTATGAATAACACGTACACATACCCATACACATAACTGAAACAAACAAAACACCCTCCAATTACAAACTAAGTTACTGGTAGGAAAAACTAAAGACATACCTCACGGACTTTCTCAATAGCATAGGTAAAAATATAAGCAATAACAATCCATTCTTGAACTGAAGGTAATCGTTCCATTTGTACAAGAACCACAAATGTATAAAGCATAAGAAATCCTAAGTATGCCAACTAGTAAAGAAAAAAAAAGATATGAATAAAATTGATTATAAAATGTAATTTACTATGAAAATTTCTAAACATACACACAAAAAGAGACTAAACTAGTCCCTGTGAAGTATTTCCCAGCTTTAATCATTAGAAAAGTTTCATAGGTAACTTTTTCCATGCAGACATTGCATTTATCAACCAATCATTTATAAATGGCCCCCAAAGTATAAATGTATTATTCTAGACTTCAGTTAACTTTTTTTTTAGTACTTCCCACAGAAGAATTTTATAATACCAGGTTTATGTTCTCAGTAAAGTCCACATAATTTCACTTATACCTAAAGTACCATAACATTTTAAACTTATTATAGAATTTCATCACCATCATTCAAAAACACATACTACCTAGCTCCTCCTTTTCCCAACCAAGTAGTACTCCTAAGAAAGACAACTGGTATTTTCTTAGCTCCTGGTCACTGAGGCTGAATCCCAAGAAATGGAAACAAAAACAAAAAACATTCTTCCTAGGTAAAAGCATATCCCACCTTTCAGACTCTTAACAAGAAAAATGATAAGGAGATAATACGGAACAATGTAAAATAACTTCTGAAGAATCATTTAATCAGAGGAAAACCCAAATTCTTTGACTCCTAAACAATTGTGGCTGAGAATTTTTTGATCACTTTCCTTGCCTCTACAAGTCTAAAATAAATCAGATATTTGATTTAAGCTATGGCAGGAAAGGGAAGTAAAATGCAATAAGTAAAGAAAGAAAAAAAGAAATTCCTATAGTCACATGAATTGTCCACTTTTAGTCATTCATACAAATTCAAACATATGAAACCTTTGTTATTTCCATTAGTGGAGAAAGAATTTGGGGATTATATTAGATAATTCAGATTTGTTATTTTAATACCAGAACAAGATCAAGCAAGAAAATTTTCATATTGAGAAGGAAATGTACAGAATTAGTCTTAGATTAATAAGCCTGTGTGTGGGTGAGAAAGCAATGATCAAAGAAACAAATTCTCAAATATTCATCTCAGCATAAAACCATTTGCCTACTTTGGCAACTCAAAAAAAAAGCCTGACAACAATGAAAATGAAACACAACAAACATGACAACAAAATTAAAAACAACTGAAATTTTTTCTTGGTAAGAGGAGTAAAAACTTATGTCACTCAGCCCCTGGATAAAAGTAACCAATCTCATGTTTTTCAGATAGAATCCGTTACTCTATTGACATGTATGCTCTTTAAGCTGGTAGTAAAATCTGTCTTTCCACTGGCAAGGAAAAAACCAATTATGTGACAGATAACCAAACGTGTACTACAGTTAAAGAAATAAGCTATTATACCACTGAAAAATAAAACTGTATGAATTATCTAGATTACCTGTATCACCATCAACTAACACTGTAAAAAGGTTTACTTCTAAAACTGTAATATTATCTATAAAGTCCCAAAGCACAAGGAAATTATATTTGTATATCATAAGTTCTCAACTGGAAAATAGCTTTCCAGTGATCTAAGTTGTATCAGGATTAATATGGACTCTAAACCAAAGGTACTCTTAAAGCCTATCCTTTAAAACATTTTGCTGGTTCCAAGGAGACCTGGGGTCCATTCTGGGTGGTAGGGGCAGGGCTGCTCCACCCTCAGTCACTTGGGGCAAGGGAGGGGGGCACCTTGGAGGGAACAGCTGGGAGTAGAATGCACTGCCCCCCCCCCAAAGCAGGTAGGAGTCCTGGCGGGTGCCCCCAGCTGGGTAGAGTGGTATCCACTGCAGCCACATTCTCACCCAAACAATACCTAAACAGGAGAATCTGCAGCAGAGAAAGGTTTATTGCAGGGATATGCTTGGTTCATACCCCCCAAAACCCAAATTCCTGAATCTCTTCTGAGACAAAGGACAGGAGAGGCTGGCCTTTTCAGCATTTCAAAGTCAGCTTTGACAGCCTGGCTTGTGGGTGTGACAGGAGGCAGAGACTCCTGGGAAGGTGTGCTCTCAAGATGCTGGTGTGATTCCTCGATATGTTACCGACGAGAACACAGCACACAGCAGGAGGAAGAAGGGGAGGAAATGGCAGCTTCTCAGGGACTGCTGATGTTTAGGATGTGGCCATTGATTTCTCTCAAGAGGAGTAGGAATGCCTGGACTTTGATCACTGGGAATTACACAGGAACGTGATGTTAGAGAACTACTGGGACCTGGTCTCCTTGGGTCTTACTGTCAGCCAGACATGTGGTCACCTTTTATGCACAAAAGAAGGATCTCTAGGATGTGAAGAAAATAGAGACAACAGCCCACATATCCAGCTTTGTCTTATTATGACACCCAGGTTCTGATGACCAAAAAAGTAGCTGTGGAAGATTTGTTTCAAAACAATGTTGCTGGAAAAACATGAAAGCTGTCAACTTGGAACTGTAAACTGCAATAAGTTGATAAGATCTTAAGCAAGAACTCTGTTATTCAAAAACTACAACAGCATTTATAATGGAATGACAAGCAATCCTTGCAGTAAATCAGACAATTTTGACTAAGACTCAAATCTTATGAAACATCAGGGCCCTGAATTTTCAGAAAACCATTCTAAAAGTAATAAATATAAAAATGTCTTTTATCAAAGCTCAATATTACTACATATAAGAGGATTCATACGGAGAGAAGACTTACAAATGTAGTGAGTGTGATAAAGGTTTTAATCAATCATTCATACTACAGAGGAACATTACAAGCATAATAAATCTGGGAAAGTCTTTATAAAAAATCTAAGTAGACACAGAAAAATTCACACTAGAGGAAAACTTTATAAATGTAAAGAATGTGGTAAAGCCTTTATATGGTGCTCAAAACTTAACAGACATCAGATGATTCACACTGGGGAGAAACCATACATATGTAAAGAATGTGGCAAAGACTTTACCCAGTGCTCAAATCTTAAGCAGCATCAGATATTCATACTGCAGAGCTTTATGAAAGTACAGAATGTTGCAGAGTCTTTGATCAGCATCCATATCTTACTCAGCATCAAAGAACTCATACTGGAAGAAACCTCACCAATGTACAGAATGTGGCAAAGCCTTTAACTGGCTCACAAAAAATAAAAATAACAAAATTCATAGAAAAGTAGGAAAAAAAACATAGTAGGAAAAAACTGTACAAATGCAGAGAATGTGACAAAGCCTTTAATCAAAGCTGTTTCCTCACTCAAAATCATAGAAACGCTACAAACATAGTAAGTGTTGAAAGACATTAGTCCTTAGTGTATACTTCAGAAAATAGCCAAAGAGTTCATAGTGGAAAGAAACTTGAAAGATGAAAAAAATGTAAAAGTACTCAAAAATCAAATCTAAATAAATATCAGCAAACACAGTAGAAAGCATTAAAATCAATAACTTTTCTAGCCCTACTCTAAATGAGAATATTATAGAAAATAATCTAAAGTTGAAGCACCTTGTAAAACTTATTTGTTGTACTGATCACAGATATTGATCCAACTTATTGTTGTTATTGATGTTGAGCCAGGTGTAACTATTATCAGTATCTTTTTTATACTAGTATTATTTGAGGTTATTTGAAAGTAATAGAACTCTCAAATTACATGATATGCCTTTCTTTCTAGTGTGAATGTAAATTCATGTGTTTGACTGTTGATGCCTCAGAGATAAAAAAGGTTCTATATTAGGGGGCAATCATTTATTTTCACTACCCCATGTATGTTTAAAGACTATAAGGTAAAATGCATAATGAAAATCTAAATGGAGATGACATTTGTTGTTGACTTAAATCATTCTTATAGATGACTATTAGTTAAGTGTTCAGGGACTTACTCTTTGTACTAAAGAAAGAGAATCACTCTAAATTTAAGTAGCTGTATCCATTTGCTTCTAAGGATAAAAAGACGGTAGTTCATTAAAATCCTGATAAACATTCACTAAATCAACAGAAGTCATGAATATTAGTTGGCATGTTTGAAACAAATACATCTTCATCGAAAGCTAAGAAAAATATAGGTAACCCTTCCATAAGAGGTTATAAAAAAACTGTATAACCACATTTATTAAATAACTAGCCTTTTTTCTAGAAACCATAAAAATCACAATTCTCATATCAGTCTATTAGAAGAATTCTTCTGAATTTCTATAATCTGTATTTTGATAAGAGGGTCATAGGTGAATTGTTAAAGTTAAAGGTTTACTTAGACCACGTGTCAATTTAATATATATTAATAAAACTGAATGATTTTTAATGTGGTTAAAAAAGTCTATTTTGCTCATGCTATTTTAAACCATATCATGTTACTAATTCAAAAAGATACATATACCCCATGTTCACAGCATCATATTTACAACTGCAAAGATATGGTATCAACATAAGTGCCCATCAACAGATGAATGGTCAAAGATGATGAAAATTTTACCATTTGTAGCAACATGGATGGACTTAGTATTATTTGAAATGAAATAAGTCAGACACAGAAAAACAAAAATTGCATGATATTACTTATATGCGGGATCCAAAAAATACAACAAACCAGTGAATGTAACAATAAAGCAGCAGACTCACAGCTGTAGAGAACAAACTAGAGGTTACCAGTGGGCAGAGAGAAAAGGGAGGAGGGGCAACATAAAGGTAGGGGACCAAGAGGTACAAACTATTAGGTATAAGATAAGCTACAAAAAATGAAATATGCTACAAGCATATACTTTGGAACATGGGACACACAACCAGTATTTTATAACTATAAATGGATCATGTTGTGAATTGCTATATTATACATTTATAACTTCCGTATTACTGTACATCAAGTATACTTCAATAAAAAGAAACCATACCGTGTTAAACCAGAATTTTACAATTGGTGCATGATAAAAGGCATAAAACTTTCGTGTGATTGGAAGCTTTTTTGATTTTATTTGTATCTCCATTTCATTCTTCCCTTCATTCTTGTCCAATAGTCTTACTTCTTTAAATACTTCCTAAAATAAAAATAACATTATGGTACATTTTCTCACAATAAATTTAAATTTACTTTAAATTTTTTTCCCTCCTTACCATGGGAATCTCTTCTGCTATGTTTTGAAAGTTGTTTTCACTATCTTCCATTGTCATTTGATGAGCATCTTGAGATTGTGGAATATGAGACATTTCAGCCTTAGTTTTATATTCTAACATTAATATGGCAGGTGGAACTAAAATGCTTAGTATGACCTAAAAATTTTAGAAATAGGTAAGTTCACATTTTAAAACTAATGACTTTCAATAACATAATAAAAGCAATAAAAAGGTATAAAAATCCTGGTTATTAGCCAGCCATTTTGCCCCTGGTAGTATAGGGAAAAAAAAAAACTTCACTTTTCACTTATATATAGAGGCCCAAGTTGAATTGCTTTAAGGAATAACAAAACATTTTAGTATTACAAGGGTAATATAGACTTGCCCCATTAAAGAATCAGATTACAATTTGTTCAGAGAATACATTTTTTTTATAAATAAAATTCAAGCCTTATGAAATTTCTCTGTGCTTAATTTTACCCTAAATCTCTCTGCAAGTGTTCCATGTCATAACGTGATTACTCAAGTTGTATCCTATAAACAAAAAGGTTTATTTCTAAACTTGTATGTATTATTCACAAAATCTTAAAAGCACAAAGAAATTATAATTTTGTATCAAAGTGTCTATGATAACTATATCAAGATTAATCTTCCACCATTATTTTTAATGTATGATTAGTATTGATTATCCACTTATAATGGTCTGTGATTAAACTTCTTGCATGATCTCTGCCTTCCATATTTCTGTGCCTTATTTAAGACACAACAAAAAGGAAAGTTTAAAGCAAAACCTCTCACTATAATGAAACTGAGAGTACCAGTTAATATTTTACCCAAATTTTTAACCATGAAAACCAAGATCTAATATATGTGAAGTAAAAATTAAAAGTAACAGATTATTAAGTTAGTAGATATGGGCCAGATCTAGAATTTTAGAGTCTAGGAATTATCTTTTCATAAAACAGTAACTTTTTTTATGGCTGCACAGGGCTCTACAAATGCCAACGCTCCCATTCCCATTTGTTGCAATCATGCATCTGGCTCAAACTGGGAAAATAATCATTATACACCACATCTGAAAAGAATTCAGAGTGAAGGGGGAAAAAGGAGGCCATTTAATGCCACTTACAATAAAATGCCAACACAACAACTCTTACTGCCCTTACATTTTACTATACTGGTGGGCTAATTCCTCTGTTCTTTTTATCTAATCACATACTTAATATTAAATTATTCTCAAAGTATACCTTGTACCAGGAATTTTTCCTCATATTCAGCCTTCCCATCCACATATCAGATAACAACATCTGCGTACACGTGTGAGCTACAAAAGGTCTAAGTCTTGAAGAAACTGCTAACTTAAGACAGGTAGAATTACTCCAATTTTTCAGTTCATAAGTGAGCAATTTCATAGCCATGGTTTCATCTTGTCTGAAGGATTGTTCCAGTAATTCAACTGCCAGTTGACCAAAATCACTATCAAAAGATAAAAGCCAAAACATATTCAAATTACCAAATTGCAGTTTTGAACCATTATCTTCAGGGTCATTCATAACATGTTCCAATTTTTTAATATTTTCAGACACATTTGGGGAACTGTGAGGCACCAGAATAGCCCTGTTTTCAGATATCCACTACTCTATGGAAATTGCAAAGTTTTAAAATATGTCACATTAGAAACAAGACTGAAAATGTGACTCTAGAGCACTTTCCCCTGGTCATAAAAATAAACCTACAGACTCATAGGAAACTAAAAGTGACAATGTTCAGATGCTCTGTTCAAAAAGTCTCTATATAATATTTCAAAAAGTAGAAAAGGTTGGTACCCAATAGAAAAAAAGAATGTCAGTGTATCCAGGTCAGGAAGCAAAAGTGAGAACTGGACATGGAACAACAGACTGGTTCCAAATAGGAAAAGGAGTACGTCAAGGCTGTATATTGTCACCCTGCTTATTTAACTTATATGCAGAGTACATCATGAGAAACAATGGGCTGGAAGAAGCACAAGCTGGAATCAAGATTGCTGGGAGAAATATCAATNGGGAGTTGGTGATGGACAGGGAGGCCTGGCATGCTGTGATTCATGGGGTCGCAAAGAGTCGGACGTGACTGAGCAACTAAACTGAACTGAACTTTTACAAAAAAGAATGACTTGCTTCTGTTTCCTTTTATAAGAACAAGGATTCTGAAGTTTGAGGTCCGAACAGTGTGGCTCAGGACAAGAGTATGACTTATATATAGTAGGAAGATAATTTGATCTCTCCACTGTACTAACACTTCATACAGAGGCAAAAAAAGCTCTAAGTGCCAAGTATTCCATCTCACCACGTCACATAAGTTGTATTTTCCTGCAAAAATAATGCTATAAATGTTTTATGTTGGGACCATTAATACTTCTTACTATTTTTAAACCAAAATTATATTGGCTATTTTACAGATTACACGAATTTGTATAGCCTTGACTAAAATTCAACTGCCACTTACAACACTGTTCACAGCTAAGACATCTTTTTAGGGCATCAATTTACGAATTGGAACATAGGCCATTTTTGAGTTTGGAAAGACTGTCTCAGAAAGAACTACTGGTGAATTTCATTAAATAATCTTAGAAGGGTTTAATCATCAGTTAATTTATATATATTAACCAATTCTGACCTACTATAGTCAACATTCTTTCATTCCCCTAATTGTAATTTTATTAACTGAGTACTTTTTAAAATGCTTATACTTTTTATATTTTAGCTACACCTGTGAAGTTTCTAAGTAGACATCTATGTTCTNGTTTAATCATCAGTTAATTTATATATATTAACCAATTCTGACCTACTATAGTCAACATTCTTTCATTCCCCTAATTGTAATTTTATTAACTGAGTACTTTTTAAAATGCTTATACTTTTTATATTTTAGCTACACCTGTGAAGTTTCTAAGTAGACATCTATGTTCTTTAGGTCATCGATTTAAAAACTAATAAAAACATATTTTCACCTTAAATACAAGATTTTTGTTTTCATTTTATCTTAATCTCAAAATATGTTTTATGACTAAAGATGTCATGTATGATAGTTACTTTAGTTTGTCTTTTACAAATACCCTTATGTTGTGAATTCACTTGAATAGGAAATATTTAAATTAAGAAAAACAGGAATTTCCCTGGTAGTCCAACATTAAGAATCTGCCTTGCAATGCAGGGGATGCAGTTCAATCCCTCATCAGGGTATTAAGATCCTTCAGGCCACAGAGCAACTAAGTCTGCATGCCACAATTAGAGTCTACTTACCACAATGAAATATCCCTCACAATGCAATGAAGATGCCATATGGTTCAACTAAGACCCAACAGAGCCAAACAAATAAATATTTTCAGTAAATTAATTAAGAAAAATAATGTGAATTACCTAAAAAAAAGATAATCAAACTTTCAAACTATACAAACAGCTCTTATAAAACTTTTTTTGAATCAGAATATACTCAGTTACTGCTTGTACTTTAGGATTTTTCACTTATGGAAGTAGAAAAATTGGGCTAATTACTATAGTCATCAATGTAAAAGTAGTTAACATAACAAATCTCGTATGTGAGATTTCCAGAATTAACTATAGCTCTGCTAAACCACCTAAGTAAATCACAATGCAAATGTATTTAAGAAATTCTTGGATTGAAAGTCTCCCCTATTACTCAGGCCTTCTGGGAAGAATAAAAAAGAAGCTTTAATGACTTAAACAAACAAAATTACTGTAAAATGTCCAGAATAGGAAAATCCATAGAGAGGGGAAGGAGATTAACCCTTATGGCAGAAAGTGAAGAGGAACTAAAAAGCCTCTTGATGAAAGTAAAAGAGAAGAGTGAAAAAGNTGCTAAAGCTGAAACTCCAGTACTTTGGCCACCTCATGAGAAGAGTTGACTTATTGGAAAAGACTCTGAAGCTGGGAGGGATTGGGGGGCAGGAGGGGAAGGGGATGACAGAGGATGAGATGGCTGGATGGTATCACCGACTCGATGGGCATGAGGTTGGGTAAACTCCGGGAGTTGGTGATGGACCAGGGAGGCCTGGCGTGCTGCGACTCATGGTGTCTCAAAGAGTTGGACACGACTGAGCAACTCAACTGAAATGAACTGAGGGTGAAGTCAAGTAGGAGTAAGGAGTAAAGAAGGAACAGGAATGAGGAGAGACTGCTAATAGATATGAAGTTACTTTAGGGGACTACTGCAAATACTCTAAAACTGTGGTAAAGGTGACACTACCCTGAATACAGAAACGTCATATACACTTTAAGTTGATGAATTTTATGGTATGTGAAACACATTTCAATAAAACTATAAAGATAAGCATGTGGGGGAAAATGAATTAAAGTAAAACATTTTAAGTGAAGTTAAAAGTTCTTTCTATGAAATGTCAGTTTCATTAGATAAGTTATACAACACAGAAAATGACACTTCTATCCAGTTTTCAACCGTTTAATAGCACACTCATTAGCAAGTAAAGAATTTTGGAAAGTAAACATTTTCATGCAGAAGCTTTAAAAATAATTCAATTAACTAAATACAAGTACTTTTTCATTAAGTAAAATAAGACTGTTGGACATCAAAGGTTTACATTGTTATAAATTTTAAAAATAAATGTTTAAAACTATTAACTCACAGAGAATCCAGTAGAAGAGAAGAGAAATATTAGTGTATCAAATTTAGTCACCACAGAATGGCTTTAGATCATATGACAGTGTTATATATGCAATTACTAACAATACTGAAGATAAATGTGGGAGAGGGAGAAATGAGGAGAGATGGCGGCAATGGGCGGAGGTGGGATGGAGTGAGGGGACGGACGATGAAAGACAGGGAGAAAGACAGAGAGCATTTTCAGCCTTTTTATTGGCAAATCTGCCATTGAAGATCATCAATCAGTGTTTCTCTCAATGTCTTTATTCAATATCCTTTAAATGTCCAGGGAAAAAATTTCTTCTGAACACAGAGAAAGAAGATACATCCTATCAATGATCATCTTTTATGGATAAATGAGCATCATGAAGTTCATCATACTCTATCCTGGATGACCAGAAGTTCAGGTCTTAATTTCATAAACTTTATTTTTCTTGATTTCTAATATATTATGTTCTCTACACCTATATTATCACAAATTTATCTCATTTTATTTTGATCTTAAAAAAAGTGATCTTATTGCTGATTTTAAGATGTATAGAAATGTTTTTAGAAACAAATGAAGTATAAGTGATTTTAAAACAACACTTTTCAGAAACAAAAATAATCTCTTACCTGTTTGACATCTCGAACAAGATGAAATAGCATTGGATTAGTTGGGCCTTGTTTCTTTAACGAGAAAAAAAATCAGACCAAATTATTATTTTTCTTCTAAAATAACCTTTTTTTTGTTACTTATAGGACTTTTGTTCTTACACAAATTACACTGTTTCTGAGTTACAGAAATTCTGTTCATAAAATGGAACAAAGAAAAAGATATACCCATTTCACAGTGTCATATTTACCTTAAACAGGATATATAATTTCTTATGTTCTTACATTTATTTATGCAAAAACACAAAAGCTTCTGTTTTCTAACAGTCATGCAAACACTGCAAGCTTCAAAATTATATGTTAAATTTAATTTATATTTCACTGATAGTAGAAGCATACATTTTCTTTCCTCTTGTTAAAATGTCCATGTCTGTTTCTGTTATTAATCATCAAGTTTCAGCAATATATTAAATATTTTGGGTAAGAAACCTTTAACACTTATATATGCTGTCTTTTCCTTATTATCTTAATTCTATTAAATGAAATATTACAGTAGACTAAACAAGTTTCATTTTTACAAAACACCCACTATTATCTCTCTCATCAAGACTGAGATAAAAGAGCCAAAAATATATTCTTCTAAACTTTTTAGAAGTGCCCTCATCTATAATTAATTCCATGCAGCATAAATCAAGAGACTTACTATCAATATTTTAAATCTGATGTTTAAAAGAAGTATCAAATGAAGTTTCTCCTACCAAATTTTTCAAATGAAAATTTTGTTATAATTTTTTATGAGGTTATTAGTAATCAATTCAAACTACTTTTCCATTTTTATATAATAGGACCCTGATACCAGAAAGTTTGAGAACCACTGCTTTATCATGGTATATATAATCCCTTAAACTTTAAATAATTTTATCAATAATTGATGTGGAAAGGTAACTATTATCTTAATAATTTTGAGTTATATTATTAAAACATTACTTGCCTTGCTAATTGGATCAATTTTTATTTTTACTGTTTTATACTTGCTTTACATTTCAGGAATAAACCTTACTTCAGCACAACGAATAATCCATTTAATATTACATCTGTTCTCTAGAGACAGTAGAATGCCAACAAAGTTCAATCTGACTGTGTTAGACACTATTAAAGGAAAAAAATGGGGGGGGAGGATATAATTCCTACTCAAAGAAAATTTAAGGTCCACAGTAGAAGATAAAATTGTACTTAACAAACTATGACATTGGGGTTTACTGTACCAATGCCTTGGCATTTGAAAAGAGTTTAAACAAAGAATAAAATCCAGTAACTGGGTAAGTAGTTTGGAAGAAAAATGCAGACCAGCACTGTGTAAATAGCAAACACTTTCTAAAAAAGGCTATATTTAAGGGAAATAGTAGATAGATGATGTAGCTGAAACAGCCACTCTTAGGAAGATGGGAGTTAGGAATTGAAAGGCTGAGTGACAGAAATAGCTGAGGCAAAATTTCAAAAGCCAGAGAGCTCTGAAAATTAGTCTAAAGGCCTGAGTATTATTCTATACATATCAAGGAGCCATCAAAAATTTTTAAACTGGGAAAGCTATGATAAAATATGTGACTCTAAGAATATGTGGGTTAAAGATTTGAAGATAGACAAGGAGATTAGATTATTAAAGTAGTAAAGGCTAGAAATGATTGAATAGTACAAAGACATTAAGAATGCAAAGGTAGAGATAAAGAAGTAGAAACTGATGAATAAAGGGAAACAGTTTAGCAGAGAAGTCAAAGTTAGATAGCTAGGATTTGCTCATAGTACTCCTCAAGTACTAGTGGTAACGAAAAATTGTAAGAGTAGTAGTTATTTACCTCTGAATGTTAGTGACATTAAATTTGAAACATAATGAGAAAAGCTTTGTAAAGGGAATAATTAGTTTTCAGGAGCTCTTTAAAAGAAAAAAATGAAAAACGGTATGTAAGGTAACAGTAGATACCACAAGGTCAAAATCATAAATAGAAACAACAAAAAGGAGATATGAAAAAAGCAATGTGTAATTTCTCCATTAGTCAAAGGAAAACAAATTCGGTTAACAAATGACCATCAAGAAATAGAAGAAATACAATGGCTCTATGATTAAGAAGCTGATCTTACAGGTTTTTAACAGGGGGGTGAGGTGAAAGAAAAGGTTGTTAACACTACATCTCTTTCCTATGTAGCTATGGTAACAAAGGAGGTCTCCAGAAACAGGGAAAGGGTCTCAGACTGTCATAAACAATGTATACAAAGACTGGGTATAATTTTTTCATGTAATCTAGCAAAATATTAAAGGTTTTATCAATAGGAATGAATATATTCAAGTAAAATGACACTTTTCAAAGACAATAAAACTTAGTCCACAAATTTAACATACACTTACAGTGTTGTAAAGTTCTTCCAGTCTAGGAATGGTAAGGAATTTATGCATGCTTACTCCATTTTCAATAAGAAGTTTTACAAATGCAACTCTATCCATTACAAGAGCATCAAGCATAGCTTGTTCCAAGGATCCAACCTAAAACAGCATCAAAATTAATATGTTTCACACATTCTGATTATACAAACAGTTCTAAATGCACGTCCTTAGGATTTACACATATTTATTCCTGAACAGATTTAAAACAAAATTAAAAAGATGCAAAATGTAGAAGGCTAGGACTTAACTATATAGGAAATAGATAAACAGACCTATCTAGAGTAGTATTCCCAAAAGAACATTCTGCAGAAGATCAAGGGTTACAAGAGGGTGGAGGTATAAGAAAGAATCCATTATCAAGTAAATTGGGCGGAAAACAGCTTAGAGCAATGATTTTTAGTGTTTAGGAAAGGTTTTTTTAGAGGAATCATTTTAATAATTAGGGGCCACAACTACATTTAGTGGACAAGGTCAAAAGACATCAATAATCATGCAGTATGCCAGATAATCTCACTTATATCTCACACAACTTTTTATTATCCTGTTAGACTCTAACAAATGAAAATCCAACAATTTTCCTTTACATATAAACACAAAGTATTGTCACACACTTTCTAAAAATACAACTACCGAATAAGTTAGACAAGATTATATTTAGTTTTCTTTAGAATTTTAAGAGAAAAATTCACCATTAGAGAAAAATCACATCTTTAACAGCAGCACAACATGCAGCACTGTAGTTTACTACAACATGTGTATCAGTATTTGTGGCACTCCCCTGATGGCTCAGATGGTAAAGAATCTACCTGCAATGCAGGAGATACAGGTTTGATCCCTGAGTCTGGAGACAAGAATGGCTACCCCCTCCAGTATTCTTGCCTAGAGAATTCCATGGACAGAGGACACTAGTGGGCTGAGGTCCATGGGTTGCAAAAAATCAGACACGTCTGAGTGACTAACAACTTTTCAACACTTGTAATTGTTTACAGACTCTTTTAGAGACTTCAACAGACTCTAAAACAAGTACCCTAAAATTAATGGAGACACAAACAGAGAAATTTCACCGAGAATCTAAAATCCATTAAAAACAATATTAGTATATTTAATACTATTGTTATATTAATATCTTAATAATATCCTATTGCTTTTGCATATTTTTAAATATTTTGGTATCATATAATAAATAAAACTGATGAAAATCAATACTAAATCATTAGCTTTTTTCACCTGTTGTTTTTTAATCTTATTCCAATTCTATCTTCAGAAATTTGCTATTTGAGGGAGAAGGTTGGAGGGAGGCTCTAGAGGGAGCGAGTATATGTAGATTTGTAGCTGATTCACACTACTGTAGGACAGAAGTCAACAACATTGTAAAGTAATTATCCTCCAATTAAAAATAAATTTTAAGAAAAGTTTACAACCATATACAGCAGCTTCTAGTACTTCTTCATTCAATCTATCATTGATTTCTATTATTTTGCAAAGGGTATGGTCTCCAAAATCTTTAAGTACACAGACTAGATATTAATTAATGCCTTACACATGATGGATGGATGGAAGATATTTTCTGGGATTTTTTTCACCATTCAGTTCTACCTCATAACAAGGAATATATTTTGACATTGCATTTAAAAACAAGGCACAACTTATAAGAATGTAACTTATCTTCTTATATATTAACAGTCTGTAACTTATCATAGCATGTTATTTCTATTTTAGTTTAAGATTACTTTCTACTTTCTCTTATCACATACAAATCTGATTTGCTACTAACTTATTCTAACATTAACAACATTTGCTCTATTGATATATGTTTCTACTATAAATCATTTTCATTTCCCTATCTTCAATATAATTAGGGCATTATAGTACTTTTCAAAACAATTTGTGTAGTAAGTATTTACCGAATTTCTTTTCCACATAATAAAAAAAATATAACAAAGTTTTTGTTTTAAAAAAGAAGTATTCTAGCCAACTGGGTTTATAATCATTGACCTAGAACAGTAACAAAGCCTGCCAAAATTTCCACACCTGAGAAAAAAAGGCTTAGTTTAAAAAAAAAGTCTGTTTGTAAAACAGAATTTGTTTACATACTCAATGCATACTGACTCCTAACAAAAATAAAAGTAAAAAATGTAAAACAACTGTCCTGCACACTACGTTCAGGGTGAATAAGCATAAAATTGAGCTTCCCAGATGGTTCAGTGGTAAAGATTCTGCCTGCCACCGCAGGAGATAAGGGAGACATAGGTTTGATCCCTAAGTCAGGAAGATCCTTTGGAGAAGGGAATGGCAACCCACACTGGTATTCTTGCCTGGGAAATCCCATGGATAATGCAACCTGGAGGGTTATAAGTCTATGAGGTCACAAAGAATCAGACATGACTTAGTGATAAACACACAGCACAAGCATAAAATCAAATAGATAATACTATGTAGAACAAATCTTTGAGATAAAACAAATATGAAAAGGTAAAGGCTGTGTTTAAGCCTTTATATCTAAGATAAAAAAATCCAATGAAATTATGCAAGGGAATGAAAGGTTGGTTTACTGCTGGAGTTAACCAGAGCTGATTAACATCAGTTTCTTCCTCTATAGTTTTATAAGAGGGGAAGCAATTAAATAATTTTTAATTATTATTATAGAGAAAATATATTCCCATGATCAAAAAAAAATCAAATATCATAAAACAATATGAATGAAACTGTCTCTCCTTTGCTCCTCATCTCTGCAGATATATCCCACATTAACAGTTTCCAGTAAAACTCCTGACCACACAGGATATATAGATATGTATGAATTTGCCACTTATAAACAGAATTTGCCACAATTAAGATCACACTATGCATACCATCCTGCAATTTGCTGTTTACATTATGTAGCTAGAAAGGTACTAGCCCATCCTCTGTAAAGGCTAGATAGTGTTCCAAGATATGGATGAACATTTAATTTATCAAGCTTCCTACTGATTCAGACATTTAACAAAAATTTGTGAAGCACTTACTATACCATAGGCTGTGAAGACAGCAGTGAACAAAACTGAAAAAATATTCTTGCTTTCATAATTTACTTCCTAGGAGTACAGCAATAAACAAACAAATAGCTTTAATGCATTATGGATCAGGTGATAAATACTACAGGAAAAAAGGGCAGAGAAAAACAAACAAAATGATGTCAAAGGGGACTGCTATTAAAAAAAGGTGAATAGTAAAAGCTATCTAAGAAGAAGACATTTCGTCTGAAGCCAGAAAAATAAGAACTTGCCAGCCCAGGTAGGAATCTAGGGGAATAATGCTCCAAACAAAGGAAACAGCAAGTACAAAACAGAGCAGAAGCATTCTTGATATGTTCTAAGAACAACAAGGCCAACATGGCTACAAAATAGAGAGCAAAGGAAACAGTGGTAACAGGTAAGGTAAGAGAGTAGATGATGAAAGTAAAGGTGTGGACAATGTTAAAGCCTTATAAGACATCATAAGGACTCTGGATTGTGGACTGGGTAAATACAGTATGATACACTGTCTATCTGCAAAACAAGAGAAAAGAATGAGAATGAGGAAACCAAACAGGATGCTACTAAAACAATACAACACAAAAGAAGGGTGAGAGCAGACTGGACCAGGATGATAAAATTAGAAAATAGATGAAAGATTTACCAAAGGAATTGTTTTAACAGAAAAGTTAAAAATTAAACTTTCTTGCCTCACAAAGTGGGAAGCTGTTGTGCCATTTACTAAGATGAGAAGACTGCAGAAGAAAGTGATCTAAACATTCAAGAAAACACTATAGTGAGATTTCTTATACAAAGAACACTTTTTTTTTTAACCTTTTAATCAATTTCACCCATTTTGCCCNCAAAGTGGGAAGCTGTTGTGCCATTTACTAAGATGAGAAGACTGCAGAAGAAAGTGATCTAAACATTCAAGAAAACACTATAGTGAGATTTCTTATACAAAGAACACTTTTTTTTTTAACCTTTTAATCAATTTCACCCATTTTGCCCACCACCCACATCTGCCTCTGGCACCTACCAATCTGGTCTCTGTATCCATGAGCTTTTTTTTTTTTTTTAATTCCACATATAATCCATATCATAAGAGACATCAGACAGTATTTGTCTTTCTCTGACTTATTTCACTTAGCACAATGACCTCAGGGTTCATCCATGCTGCAAATGGTAAGATTTCATCTCTTTTACAACGGGGTAAAATTCCTCTATACACACATACACACGATTTCTTAATCCTTTCATTTACTGATGGACACTTAAGAGTGTTTCCATTATTTTGACTGTTTAAACAATGCTGCAATGAACATGAGAGTGAAGGTATCTTTTTTTTTCCTTTTTCTTCAGCAAAATACCCACAGGTAAAATTACTGGATATGGTAGCTCAATTATTTAATTTTTTGAAGAACCTCCATGATATTTTTCATAGTAGTTGCAACAACTGTGCACAAGCATTTCCCTTTCTCCACATCCTCAACAACACATGTTATTTATCTTCTTTTTAAAATCATTTTAATAATAGCTACTCTAGCTATTTCAAATCCTGCAAGATGATGCTGTGAAAGTGCTGTACTCAATATGCCAGCAAATTTGGAAAACTCAGCAGTGGCCACTGGACTGGAAAAGGTCAGTTTTCATTCCAATCCCAAAGAATGCTCAAACTACCACACAATTGCACTCATCTCACACGCTAGTAAAATAATGCTTAAAATTCTCCAAGCCAGGCTTCAGCAATACATGAACTGTGAACTTCCAGATGTTCAAGCTGGTTTTAGAAAAGGCAGAGGAACCAGACATCAAATTGCCAACATCAGCTGAATGATCGAAAATGCAAGAGAGTTCCAGAAAAACATCTATTTCTGCTTTACTGACTATATCAAAGCCTTTGACTGTGTGGATCACAATAAACTGGAAAATTCTGAAAGAGATGGAAATACCAGACCATCTGACTTGCCTCTTGAGAAACCTATATGCAGGTAAGGAAGCCACAGTTAGAACTGGACATGGAACAACAGACTGGTTTCAAACTGGAGAAGGAGTACGTCAAGGCTGTATACTGTCACCCTGCTTATTTAACTTATATGCAGAGTACATCATGAGAAACGCTGGACTGGAGGAAGCACAAGCTGGAATCAAGATTTCCGGGAGAAATATCAATAGCTTCAGATATGCAGAAGACAACACCCTTATGGCAGAAAGTGAAGAGGAACTAAAAAGCCTCTTGATGAAAGTGAAAGAGGAGAGTGAAAAAGTTGGCTTAAAGCTCAAGATTCAGAAAAATAAAATCATGGCATCCAGCCCCATCACTTCATGGCAAATAGATGGGGAAACAGTGGAACAGTGATAGATTAGACTTTATTTTGGGGGGCTCCAAATCACTGTAGATGGTGACTGCAGCCATGAAATTAAAAGAAGCTTGCTCCTTGGGAGGAAAGTTATGACCAACCTAAACAGCATATTAAAAAGCAGAGAGATTACTTTGCCAACAAAAATCCATCAAGGCTATGGATTTTCTAGTGGTCTTGTATGGATGTGAGAGTTGGACTGTGAAGAAAGCTAAGCGCCGAAGAATTGATGCTTTTGAACTGTGGTGTTGGAGAAGACTCTTGAGGGTCCCTTGGATTGCAAGGAGATCCAATCAGTCCATCCTAAAGGAGATCAGTCCTGGGTGTTCTTTGGAAGGACTGATGCTAAAGTTGAAACTCCAATACTTTGGCCACCTCATGCGAAGAGTTGACTCATTGGAAAAGACTCTGATGCTGGGAAGGATTGGGGGCAGGAGGAGAAGGGGCGACAGAGGATGAGATGGCTGGATAGCATCACCAACTCAATGGACATGAGTTTGAGTAAACTCCGGGAGTTGGTGATGGACAGGGAGGCCTAGCGTGCTGTGATTCATGGGGTCGCAAAGAGTCGGACGTGACTGAGCAACTGAACTGAACTGAACAGGTGTGAAGTGATAGTTCATTGTGGTTTTCATATGCATTCCCCTAATGATTAATAACGCTGAGCATCTTTTCATGAACATATTGGCTATTTGCATGCCTTCTTTGGAAAAGTATCTATTCAGATTTTCTGTCCATTTTTCAGTTGGGTTTTCTGGTTTTGTTTGATTTTTGTCTTTTGTTTCTGCTTTCCTTTATGTATTATGGATATTAGTCACCTATCAGATTTATGATTTGTAAATATGTTCTTCCAGTGAGTAGGCTGCCTTTTCATTTTGTTGATGTTTTCTTTTGTTGTGCACAAGATTTTTAGTTTGAGGTAGTCTCACCTGTTTGCACTTTTAGGTTTTGCTTTTGGTGTGATTAAAAAAATCATCACTAAAATCTGTCAAGGAGCTTACCACCTATGTATTCTTCTACAAGTTTTATGGTTTTAAGTCTTTGACCCATTCTGAATTGATTTTTGTGTGGGGTATAAGACAGTGGTCAAGTTTCAGTCTTTCATGCAACTGTCTAGTTTTCCTAACACAAATAATTGAAAAACACTGCCCCTTCCCCTTTGTATAGTCTTGACTACTCTGTCATAAATTAATTGACATAATATGTGCATGAGTTTATATCTGGGCTCTCTATTCTGCTCCATTGATCTATGTATCTATTTTTATGCCACCATCATGTTTAAATTACTATAGCTTTGTGAAAAGTTTGAAGTCAGGCAGCATAATGCCTTCAGCTTTATTCTTCTTTCTCAAGACTCTTTCAGCTACTTAGGATCTTCAGTAGTTCTATACAAATTTTAGAATTGCTTCTTTTATTTCTGTGAAGCCATCGAAACTTCGATAGAGATTGCACAGAATCTACAGATTGCTTTTAGTACAGACATTCTAGCAATATTGATTTCTATCAATTAGCATGAAATATCTTTCCATTTCTGTATACGTTCTTCAATTTCTTTCATCAACATATTATAATTTTTGGTACATACATCCTTCACTTCCTTGGCTGAATTTATTCCTAGGTAATTTATTCTTTTTGATGCAATTGCGAATGAGATTTTCAGACAATCACTCGCTCAGGCATGTCCGACTCTTTGTGACCCCATGGGCTGCAGCATGCCAGGTTTACCTGTCCATCACCAACTCCCAGAACTTACTCAAACTCTTGTCCATTGAGTCAGTGATGCCATCCAACCATCTCATGCTGTCATCCCCTTCTCCTCCCATCTTCAATCTTCCCCAGATTCAGGGTCTTTTCAGTGAGTCGGTTCTTCACATCAGGTGGCCACAGTATTGGAGTTTCAGCTTCAACATCAGTCCTTCCAATGAACACCCAGGACTGATCTCCTTTAGGATGGACTGATTGGATCTCCTTGCAGTCCAAGGGACTCTCAAGAGTCTTCTCCAACACCACAGTTCAAAAGCATCAATTCTTCAGCACTCAGGTTTCATTATAGTCCAACTCTCACATTCATACATGACTACTGGAAAAACCATAGCTTTGACTAGACAGACCTTTGTTGGCAAAGTAATATCTCTGCTTTTGAATATACTCTTTAGGTTGGTCATAACTTTTTTTCCAAGGAGCAAGCATCTTTTAATTTCATGGCTATAGTCACCATCTGCAGTGATTTTGGAGCCACCAAAAATAAAGTCTCTCACTGTTTTCATTGTTTCACTATTTGTCATGAAGTGATGGGACTGAATGCCATGATCTTAGTTTTCTGAATGTTGAGTTTTAAGCCAACTTTTTCAGTCTCCTCTTTCACTTTCATCAAGAGGATCGTTAGTTCCTCTTTGCTTTCTGTCATAAATGTGGTGTCATCTGCATATCTGAGGTTATTGGTATTTCTCCTGGCAATCTTCATTCCAGCTTGTGCTTTATCCAGTCCAGCATTTCACACAGTAGATTTATGCATATTGATTTTGTATCCTGCAACTTTGCTGAACTCACTAGCTCTAACAGTTTTTTGATGAAGGCTTTAGGGTTTTTTACATATGGTATCATGTCATCAGCAAAGAGTGACAATTTTACTTCTTTTCCAACTTATATGCCTTTTATTACTTTTTCTTGCCTAACTGCTATAGTGAGGGCTTCCAACACTATGTGTAATAAAAGCAGGAAGAGTGCTTTATTCCTTATCTTAAGAGGAAAAGCTTTCAACTTTTCATCATTGAGTATGCTGTTAGCTGTAGGTTTGTCATATATGTCTTTTTATATTGAAGGATATTCACTCCATACCTGCTCTGTTGAGTCTTTATCATAAACAGATATAGAATTATGTGAAATACTTTTTCTGCATCTATTGAATTGATTACACAATTTTTATCATTCACTTTCTTTTTTAAATAATTTTATTTATTTTTGGCTGTGCTGGGTCATCACTGTTGCATGGGTTCCTCTTTAGTTGTGGCGAGTGGGGGCTACTCTCTAGTTGTAGTTTGTGGGCTTCTCATTGTGGTGACTTCTCTTGTTGAAGAGCACAGGCTCTAGGGAACATGGGGCTTCAGTAGTTGTGTCATGTGGGCTCAGCAGTTATGGTTCCGAGCTCGAAGTACAAACTCAATAGTCGTGATGCATGTTTTTAGTTGATCTAGAGCATGTGGGATCTTCCCAGATCACAGATCGAATCTGTCTCTTGCACTGGCAGGTGGATTCTTTACCACTGAACCACCGGAGAAGCCTTATCACTCATTTTTTGTGATCTATCATGCTGATTGATTTGTAGATCTCCAGAATAAATCCCACCTGATTATGATATACTGTTCAATTTACTTTTCTAAGATCTTCTCTCAAAAGTTGTTGTCTGAGCAGCTGGGTTCCATCAGTCTGAATCTGGATGCTAAAACACTCACCTTAGGGACACTAAAAGGACCTGGGACATTCTCAACTACTGGGAGCTAGTAAAAATATAATACACTGCTTGAAGAAGCAGAAAGGTTTGAGAGAGAACAAAAAGCTGGGGCAAAGCTGACTGACAAGGTTCATCCCCTACACAAGACCACCTCTTCAACACTAGAAGAGCTGGGGGATTTCCCTGGCAGTCCAGTGATTAAGATGCCATGCTTCCAGTGGTGTGGGTTTGCTTCCTGGGTAGGGAACTAACATTCTGCACATACTACATGACAAAAAAAAAACAAAAACCACAATTGGAAGAGACAGTTATTTCATCTACTGTATAGAAACCAGTACAGAGTCAAGTAAAATAAAGAAATATGTTCCAAATGAAAGAGGAAGAAAAAACAATTAAATGGAGGTAAGTAATTTACCTGAGAAAGAGTTCAAAGTAATTATTATAAAGATGCTTAACAAACTGTGGAGAAGAATGAACACAGCAAGAACTTCAATGAAGAGATGGAAAATCTAGGACTGTTATCAACCAGAAGTCAAAGAACTGAAGAATAAAAGACTGAACTGAAAAAATACACTAACAGGGTTCAACAGCAGACTAGATGAAGCAGAAGAAAGGATCAGTCAACTTGAAGATAAAGCAGTAGAATTCACCCAATCAGAGTAGCAAAAAGAATTTTTCAAAAGTTAAGTTACCTTAAGAAACTTACACGACAAAATCAAATTGACTAACACATTTTAGGTTTCCCAGAAAAAGAGTGAGACAAAAGGGGAGAAATCATATTTGAAGAAATAATGACTGAAATGTCCCTAATCTCAGGAAGAAAACATACCTCCAGATACAGGAGGTTCAGAGAGTTCCAAATAAGGTGAACTGCAAGGAGATTCAACCAGCCCTTCCTAAAGGAGATCAGTCCTGGGTGTTCATTGGAGGGACTGATGTTGAAGCTGAATCCAATCAGGATTTGGCCACCTGATGCAAAGAGATGACTTATTTGAAAAGACCCTGATGCTGGGAAAGATTGAGGCAGGAGGAGAAGGGGATGACAGAGGATGAGATGATTGGATGACATCACCGACACAATGGACATGGGTTTGAGTGAACTCTAGGAGTTGGTGATGGACAGGGAGGCCTGGCGTGTTGGGGTTCATGGGGTTGCAAAGAGTCAGACACGACTGAGCAACTGAACTGAAACTAATAGAGACCTTCACAGAGATACATAACTGAAATGCCAAAAGTTAAAGACAAGGAGAGGATATAATAAGCAATAAGAGAGAGAGACTTTTCCAAAGTAGCAAAAAATAAAGGGGTCTATCACCACTAAACCAACCTTTCAAGAAACGTTAAAGGAGCTTCTTCTAAGCTGAAAAGAAAAGGGTGGTACTTAGTAATAAGAAAACATATGAAAGAATAAATCTCAGTGGAAAGGTAAATATACAGTAAAAATAGTAAATTAATCACTTATGAAGTCAGAATAAAGGTTAAAAGACAAAAGTAGTAAAAATAGCCACGATCACAGTTATTAGTTAAGAGAAACTCACAGTAAAAAGATGTAAAATGTGACATGAAAAACAAAACAGGAAGGATAATATGAAAATGTTAAGATTTAGAATGGGATCAAAGAAGTAGCTATAAACATAAAACAGACTGTTAAGAGATATAAATTATCTATAACTCATGGTAACCACAAAGCAAAAAGCTACAGTAAATATGCAAAATATAAAGAGAAAGGAATATAAATATATCATTAAAGAAAGTCATCAAACTATAAAAGGAGAGCAAGAGGAAAAAAAGAAAAGAACAGAGAGGAATTACAAAAACAGCCAGAAAACAGTTAACAAAATGTCAGTAAGTACATACTTATAATAATTATTTTAAATGTAAATGGATTAATTCAACAATTCAAAGACGAAGAGTAGCTAAATGAATAAAAATGTAAGCCCCTATCTACATGCTGTCTATAACAGACTCACTTTAGATGTAAAGACACGCAAACAGACTGAAAGTAAAGAAATGGAAAAGGATATTCCATGCAAATGGAAACCAAACAAAAGCTTACCTATATCATACAGAGGAGAGTTTAAAAAAAAAAATCCAATAAGAAGCAAAGATGGATGGTACATAATGTTAAAGTGGTCAATTCAACAAGAAGACACAACATTTGTAAATATTTTTGTACCGAACATGGGAGCACCTAAATGCATAAAGCAAATAGTAACAGACTTAAAGGAAGAAACAGACAGCAATACAAAACAATAGCCATTTACATAAATGGACAGATCATTCAGATAGAAAATCAGTACGAAATCATAAGCCTTAAATGACAAAATAGACCCAAGGATTTAATACACATATACAGAAAGTTCCTTCCTAATAGCAAAAAATACACAGTCTTCTACAGTATACACAGAAAATTTTATAGGACAGAAAATGTTAAGCCACAAAACATGTCTTAATAAGTTTAACAAAACTAAAATCATATCAAGCATCTTTTCTGGCCACAATGGTATAAAACTAGAAATTAATCACAAAGAAAACTGGAAAATTTTTAAATGTATAAAGATCAAAAAACATACTACTCAACAACAAATGGGTCAAAGAAGAAATCAAAATAGAAATAAAAAATATCTTGAGACAAACAAAAATGAAAATATGACATACCCAAAATTTATAGTATACAGCAAAAGCAGTTCTAAAACATAAGTTCACAGCAATAGAACAAAAAATGTCTCAAATAACGTAACTTTATACTTCAAGAGACCAGAACAGAAAAGAATTAATGATACTCAAAGTCAGCAGATGGAAGAAAGTAACAAAGATTAGACAGATATAAATGAAACAGATTAAAAAAACAACTATAATGAAACTAGAGCTAGTTCTTTGAAAAGATAAAATTGAAAGCCCAAACATTTGGAACTTAAAAGCTTTTGCAAAGCGAAGGAAACCATCAACAAAACAAAAAGACAACTCTCAGAATGGAGGAAAATATCCGCAAACAAAGCAACCGTGCATGCAAGCTCCATTGTCTCTGATTCTGTGACCCTACAGACTGCCAAGCTCCTCTGTCTGGGGTTGCCATTTTCTCCTTCAGGAAATCTCAACCCAGGGACTGAACCTGCATCTCCTGCATTGGCAGGCAGATTTTTTACCACTATGTCACCTGAAAAGCCACTTATTAGGGAAATGCACATCAAAACTACAATGAAGTATCCCCTCAATGGGTCAGAATGGCCATCATCAAGAAATCTACCAACAATAAATGCTGGAGACATTGTGAAGAAAAGGGAACCCTCTTGCACTATTGGTGCTAATGTAAACTGATACAGCCACGATGGAGAATAGTATGGAGGTTCCTTAAAAACCTGAAAATAGAACTACCATATGACTCAGCAATACCACTATTGGGCATACACTTAGAGAAAAATCATAGTTCAAATAGACATTTGTACCCCACTGTTCACTGCAGCATTATATGAAACAGCCAAGACATTATATGAAACAGCATTATACAAAACAGCCAAGACATGGATAAAGAAGATGTGCTACATATATATATGGTGAAATATTACTCAGCCATAAAAAGGGATCAAATTGAGTCATCTGTAGTAATGTGAATCAACCTAGAGTCTATCATACAGAGTGAAGTCAGTCAGAAAAACAAATGCTGTTTATTAATGTATATATAAGGAATCTAGAAAACTGGTACAGATGAACCTATTTGCAGGGCAGGAGCAGAGGCACAAATGTAGAAAACAGACGTGTATGAACACAGAGGGGGAAGAGAAGGTGGGACAAATTAGGTGTGCCACTGAAAAATATACATTACCATCTGTAAAACAGATAGCTAGTGGGAAGCTGCTGTATAACATGGGGAGCTCAGCACGGTGCTCTGTGATGACCTGGAGGGATGGGATGGGGGGGAGTGGGAGAGAGGCTCAAGAAGGAGGGGATATATGTGTGCATATGGCTAATTCTCTTTGTTGTACAGCTTCCACTGACACAACAGTGTCAAGTAATTGTAATTCCAATAAAAAAAGAAACTGACAAGCCTTTAGCTAGACTCAAGAAGAAAAACAGAGAGGACTCAAATAAATAAAAAATGAAAGATGTTACAAATGATACCAGAGATATAAAGGAACATAAGAGGTTAACTGGAATGCCATCACCTCCACTAGCTTTGTTCGTAGTGATGCTTTCTAAGGCCCACTTGACTTCACATTCCAGGATGTTTGGCTCTAGGTGACTGATCATACCATTGTGATTATCTTGGTCGTGAAGATCTTTTTTTGTACAGTTCTGTGTATTCTTGCCACCTCTTAATATCTTCTGCTTCTGTTAGGTCCATACCATTTCTGTCCTTTATCGAGCCCATTGTTGCATGAAATGTTCCCTTGCTATCTCTAATTTTCTTGAAGAGATCTCTAGTCTTTCCCATTCTGTTGTTTTCCTCTATTTCTTTGCATTGATCACTAAGGAAGGCTTTCTTATATCTTCTTGCTATTCTTTGGAACTCTGAATTCAGATGCTTATAGCTTTCCTTTTCTCTTTTGCTTTTCACTTCTCTTCTTTTCACAGCTATTTGTAAGGCCTCTCCAGATAGCCATTTTGCTTTTTGGCATTTCTTTTCCATGGGGATGGTNTTACAAATGATACCAGAGATATAAAGGAACATAAGAGGTTAACTGGAATGCCATCACCTCCACTAGCTTTGTTCGTAGTGATGCTTTCTAAGGCCCACTTGACTTCACATTCCAGGATGTTTGGCTCTAGGTGACTGATCATACCATTGTGATTATCTTGGTCGTGAAGATCTTTTTTTGTACAGTTCTGTGTATTCTTGCCACCTCTTAATATCTTCTGCTTCTGTTAGGTCCATACCATTTCTGTCCTTTATCGAGCCCATTGTTGCATGAAATGTTCCCTTGCTATCTCTAATTTTCTTGAAGAGATCTCTAGTCTTTCCCATTCTGTTGTTTTCCTCTATTTCTTTGCATTGATCACTAAGGAAGGCTTTCTTATATCTTCTTGCTATTCTTTGGAACTCTGAATTCAGATGCTTATAGCTTTCCTTTTCTCTTTTGCTTTTAGCTTCTCTTCTTTTCACAGCTATTTGTAAGGCCTCTCCAGATAGCCATTTTGCTTTTTGGCATTTCTTTTCCATGGGGATGGTCTTGATCCCTGTCTCCTGTACAATGTCATAAACTTCAGTCCATAGTTCATCAGGCACTCTATCGATCAGATCTAGTCCCTTAAATCTATTTCTCACTTCCACTGTATAATCATAAGAGATTTGATTTAGGTCATACCTGAATGGTCATGTATGGATGCAAGAGTTGGACTATGAAGAAAGCTGAGTGGTGAAGAATTGATGCTTTTGTACTGTGGTATTGGAGAAGACTCTTGAGAGTCCCTTGGACTGCAAGGAGATCCAACCAGTCCACTCTAAAGGAGATCAGCCCTGGGTGTTCTTTGGAACGAATGATGCTAAAGCTGAAACTCCAGTACTTTGGCCACCACATGTGAAGAGTTGACTCATTGGAAAAGACTCTGACGCTGGGAGGGATTGGGGGCAGGAGGAAAAGGTGACAACAGAGGATGAGATGGCTAGATGGCATCACCGACCCAATGGACGTGAGTTTGAGTGAACTCCGGGAGATGGTGATAGACAGAAAGGCCTGGCATGCTGTGATTCATGGGGTCGCAGAGTGTCAGACATGACTGAGTGACTGAACTGAACTGAGGAGGTTACCATAAAAATTATGTGCCAAAAAACTGGACAACCTAGAAGAAACAGTTAAATTCCTAGAAACATAAACTTACCAAAACTGAATCATGATGAAATAGAAATTGTGAACAGACTAATTAGGAATAAGGACCAGATAGCTTCACTGGTAAATTTTACCAAACATTCAAAGAATTAATACCAATCCTTCTCAAACTCTTCCAAATTTATCTTATGAACCCAGCGTTACTCTGAGCCCAAAATCAGACAAGGATGCCACAAGAAAAGGCAATTACAGGAAAACATTCCTTACAAACAGAGATGCAAGTTATAGAATTTTTAGAGATCTATACCTCATAAAAAAAAGTTTTTATCAAGAGCAAACAAAACTTACTAAATTCTAAATGGATCTGGATGCTGCAGAAATGTTTGGTTACAGTAATTTTGCACTTTTGACTGACAGGTAAAATGTCAAGTTAGGATGCAGTTTCAGCAAATACTGTGTTATAATTTAGCTTAATTACATTGCTTGTATACATTATTTACATACCAGCCACTGCTGCCCATAAACAAATACATGATTTTTGGCGATGTCAACTCTATCCCATGCCAATGTAAGGATGAGCTGGTCAAATGCAGATGCATTAGTGCCTAATTGAAAAAAGAAAACAGTTGACAAGTTCAATTAACTTATTTGAATTTTTTGGCAAGTACATTTTTGTGCACATGTTTAATAGGATGAATTTATAGAAGTCAACCTGCTGTGTAGGATATATAAAGTTTTTGATACACTGCCAAAATAAATTCCAGAAATGTTATACCATCCATCAGGAGTATACAAATACCCAGTAGGAGGATAAAAAGCTTCCCCCACCCCCCACCGCCCAATTTATGGGGTTTCTTTGTTTTAACACCTGTCATTTCCAAATTTCCACATTTCTGCTAATATCTATTACATAAATTCTGACTCATTTTTCCATGGATTATTCATCTGCTTATCACTAATTTTTAACACCTTCTAGTGATCTTTCCACATTCCTGTTCTTAGTTATCTCATCTATAAAATGAGGAAAATAGGAAATCTGACTCTTAGGGCTGCTGCAAGAGTAAACAACATAAACTACTAAAGCACAGTAGCTAGTTTACAGAAAGAATACAGAAAATATTAGTGCTTTTATTTTTTATACTTATAAAATCACACTTATTGACCTTTCCCTTTATGGTTTCTAAGCTTCCTATTATTTATGATCTTTATTCTTAGATGATGTAAACATGCTATATTTATTATCGTATTTTTAAATGTTTCATCTATTGGCAATTTATTATGGTCTAACATTCGCAAGAGTCTTGTGAATGATAAGACAACACCCTCTTGCTCTGCTTCTGCTACCTCATTCCATACTGTCAGATATTTAGATGGAACAATATTTTAGTTTTTAATTTTTGAAAAGATTTCTCACTATAACACTGTTTATCAGTTGGATGCCTTTGGAAAGATAATGAAAGAAAATCAATTCAAGTGAATGTATAATAGCCCTACAGTCCTAGAAGATTTAAGTTTTCTTTCCAAACTTTCCTTCCTAATAAAAATCGCACATTTAAGAATGCTATTTTTAATTTCTATCAATTAATACCTTATTACTTTTAAACACTTATTTTTAAGCCAATTAAAAATGTGACACATTTTATACATCCTTAACAAGATAATAGGCCTAATGGCATAAATCCTAGTTTGAACTTTTAAAACAATTATATAATATAAAGACAAAAGCGAATCTGCTGTCACAGAAAGTGAATGCTATGTCTTTTACAAAGAAAAATTATTGAAAAATTTAATTCTCAAATTAACAAACACTAACGTATATAAAATGACTGTAAATGAAAGACCTAACAAATAAATTTGAAATCTTACCTTTAAGCAGTGCAGTAAGTATTGCTACATCTATATCTTGATGTTCATCTGATCCAATGTGGAAAACAGTAATCTATTTAAAGATTAATCCATAATATTATGCATTTACATTTTAAAAGCTAAGGTGTAAAGCAAATAAATCACACATAAATCACAAAGTAATTTCAAAATACATGGCATATACAATTTGGGGGGGTTGGAAATGATTTCATTATAATAAAAAACCCAGAGAATTAAGAATCTGTATCATTTACCAAATAAAATTCAAGTATATTCAAACCTTTACTATTTTTCTAACTGAGAATTCTCCCTGCAGTCCAGCAGTTAGGACTCTATGCTTTCACGGCCAAGGGCCTGGGTTCAATTTCTGGTTGGGAAACTAAGATCCCACAAGCCAGAGGGGTGGCCAAAAATTAATTTTTTTTTAAGTATTTCTCTAGTTTAGAATGTGCTTTGAATGAAATAAAAAGGCTTATTCTGATGAAATCTACTTACGAGCTCCTTTCTTTTCATACATTCCATTAGTGTTTGAAATAAATGAACTGCTTCACTCTGGCCAAAGTTAAATGTTTTTTTGATAGTTGAAATAATATCGGGCTCTGCTGCATCAGGAAGATTCCTGAAGTAAGAGGAAACACAACTTAATCCACTGATTTCAAGTTCCGTAATTTAAGTATCATCAAGTTACGGGTGGACAGGCAAGGCATTTAAAGATACTGTATTAAGTACTTGGGAAAAAAAATTAAACACGAGACGATCAGTGAAATCTGCTTCATTAGACTCCCACTACAAATCACAAGGGTGAAAAGCGGAAAATGGAGTGATTTTTCTCTTTGAATAATTTCCAACTTTTTTTTAATAAGGGATGTGAGTACATTATCAGTACTCACATTCTATAAGATTTTGTATAATTTTAAGATATTATGACGTGTAAAGCAGTATTTCACCAAAATGTGTTAAATGTCAGCACATTTGCATTTTTCTTTTTCTCAAAGTGGAATATATTTACATGGCTCAAAAGTTTGATACAAAATATAAAGATCCTGAAATTCATAGTGAATGTGTCCTTTTCACTGTCTTCCATCAATCCGTTCCATCTCAACTGCTCTCAAGAAACACTATTAACTTTCCAGGATCTCTTTCCATACACACAATTATTCTGCTGCTTTTTTCCCACATAAAAGGCACCATAATATATATATGTTACTGTACATTTTCCTTTTTCTACATATATAATCTTCTCAAGTCTAATAAACAGATTAAAACCATACATAACTGCAAACTATTCCACTGTGCAGATATACCATGTTATTTATCTAGTCCCCTTGATATATGCTCTATATTGTTCCAATCTTTTATTATCACAAATCACACTGTAATGCATAACTTTATGTAAGTTACTTCATATGTGTACATTTGTAGGAAAATTACCAGAAATAAAACTATCAAGTCAAAAGATATGTGCCTCTGTATATTCAACAGATATTGCAAAATTGTCCACAATAAAGACTGTTACATTTTAATTCATTCTAACAATGTGTCAGACAGGCCTTTTCCTCAACACTTAGGAAGGTATTTTCGTGTTCATAAAACACCAACATGAATTTAATATTCTAGAAGCCACAAGCCTCTTTATGCAAGGGTGCACAGTTGTGTCCTACTCTTTGCGACCCCATCAGGCTCCTCTGTCCATGGAATTTTCCAGGCAAGAATACTGAAGTGGGTTGCCATTTCCTGGTCCAGACCCAGGGATCAAATCTGCATGTCGTTCGTCTCCTGAACTGGCAGGCAGATTCCTTACCACTCCACTACCTAGAAAGCCCCCACAGCCCTCTTTACGGGAAATTATTAAAAATATGTTGCAATCATACACTTACCCTCCTTCTTCTGTTTGCTTATGAATATATGCTAGTAGATCTGCAGCTCTGCCTGTTCCTTCACATACGACGACTGGAACAGGAGGACTTTCCTGAAGGTATTCTAAAACTGTGAGGATAACATTGGGCCCACCCTCAAATATAAGTGCCACCACAGGAACACCTTGACCAATTCCTTAAAAAAGTAAAAAGATTAATTATGATATTAGGCAAAATTCAATAATTTAATCTCATTTTTTTCTCAATGAAAAACAATAAAAAGCCAAAATAAAATGTCTTAAAAGACTGTGTTGAATTAAAGTACTCGACATGATACTAGTCTGATATTAATAAAATACTAAAAAAATTACTTTTACACTGACTTTTAAAAGTCTGTTCTAAGTAACAAAATTAGAAAATTCAATATATAACAAGGCACACAATGGAACATATATTTACTGAAAAGCAATAACTATTTTACATATTTCACTACTTTAACTCTTGATTAGAAATTAAAACACCAAGTTGGTTTTCAGTTTGCTTTTTAATATGGCTTGAGTTGAACTTCCAATGTTTCTATTTTTAATCACTTTTTTATTCCAAATGCATTGAGACATTAGTATAGAAATTAAAGCCAGAATCAGGATTACATAAACAGAACAGATCAATAAAATCCACTTCCTCTGTAAGAGTAACAGAAAGAAATTTAGTGAATAACTTGCCTAACGAATACCTAGTGAAAAAATCCAAAATATAGGTATTTGCAAAGTTCTAAAACAGTCCTAAGTTTTAGGAAATGCTATGACTCCATCATAATCTGAAAATACTATCCTGTAATTTTTGTACTTATATTTCACTTCATCATAGAGCTCATCTTCTTGGTGTCCTAAAATTATAGTTTCTTCTTTTTGAAATAAAAATCTAGATTTTGAACCAGAAAGTTTGACCATGGTTGGAAAAGAAGACGTGTGTCAAGAATACCAATTTTTAAGATATATCTATCAAAGAGTGATGCCTTCACAATAAAGTATGTTTTTCCTCTTCAATCCTGAACTTCAAAATCACGTACTGGAATATAGCATACATTAAGAATATTTCTGAATTCCTTGAGATGCAATGAGATTACAGTAGCAACAAAGCTTCCAATGAACTTTTGTGGCTTTGGCCTTGATATTCGAGTATCCTGTTTAATCTCAAACTTCCTTTCCTAGGTCTTATTTTGTGTAAGGTCAGTTACTCTTTGTTGTTTTGTATGTCATCCTGCTACTAATGAAATGAGGACTTAAAGAGCATTCTACCTTTCATAGAATGCTGCTGGCAATTAATACAGCCCAGAATAATTTTAACAACAAATTTATAAATGCCCTTACTAGCATGAATTCTTTGCTGATTAACAGTTTTTTCAAGTTCTCTTCTAAGTCTGACTTCTGCTCCATACTTTCCAACCGTGCCATCATCCACCAATATGAAATGGGAATGTAGATTATTCAGAACATTCAATTTGCTCAGAGGGTTCAACAAAGTTTGGTAAGGAGCAACCACCTAAACAATAGCAAATATAAGAGTTAGTGGGTAGGATTAAATATAACAAAGTAAAAACAAATTGTGAAATAATCTGTAAAGGCAAAAATACAAAATATGAAAGAATGTATCAAAAAGCATGAGCTTTTAAACAGCTGAAGATTATTCAATAATGGGTTAAACCAAACAAATACATTTTGGCTCCACTGCAGAATAAATCATATTCCGTCATCCCATGCAAAGGAAACAGCAGCAAATAAGCAAATAAACAATGTTAAGAAACTCTCAGGTTATTAGGGAATAAAGTGCAATATATAAAGGACACTGAATAAAAGCAGTTAAATGTCATATTGCTACTTTTCCAGTCATAAGTAGAATCTTTAAAATTGATGTTAGAAATTTAATTGCATTTGAAAATGATCATTATAATTAATTCCTTTTTAATAACCTCTTGAAAAAATATCTACAACCAATTCGCATGTCTTTAACCTACTTCAATAAAACACTAGCATTTGATTACTACTTTCACAGACAATACAATTAATTCTTAACATCACACAATCATTAAAAACTTAATTACACAGACTGGCATGATATGGAAAAGGTGTGAAATAGTTATACAAACAAGGGCAGAAACTAAATGTACTAACACTATAATCACAACTGTTTAAATCTATGATAGTGTTTTCAAAAGGATTATAGTATGATCATGAATATTTTAGGTTGACTTTGCACTAGTCTTGCTCTAATTCTGTTTCAACATAAGCTTAAATAAAAGAAATTTTAAAAAACACTCTTACATCTCTCCCAACAAGATCATTTCTGTTTTCAATCACTCCCCATGGAGCTATTCCAATAGTGCAAATCTTTCGAGATGATCTGGAAGCATGTTCTTTAAGGGCATCACCAACATGTTTTGCCACACCTGTTCATACAAAATTAAATTCACTTTATTTGAAAGTCTTTATTGTGTTCAGAACAATCCTATTCTCAGTAACGTTACAACTGGTGCTAGTTTTTTTACATATACAAGATAAAAAGCAACAAAGTCCAAAAGACAAACTCAAAAGAAAACACAAAGACGAAAAAGAAAAAAAAAACCCACAATGTCAAACCACTACAACTGCCTGAAACACACGTAAAACTAACTTTTACCATGTTGTTAGGCCTAGTCTCCTCTCTTAGATTCCTCATGTTAACTGTAGTTTTTGTTACTGCTCTATACATCATCTAAAAAAAAAGAAGAGTATGGCTCAGGACTATAAGCAAAACACACACACTCAGAAAAAACTACAACAGTTTTCCAACTGAGTCAAAAACTGGGAGGAAAGTATACAGAAAAAATAACTCAAAAGAGCACATAACTTCTCATTGCCACTTGTTATGGACTGAACAGTATCCTCCCCAAAATTCCTATGTTGATATTCTAACCCCAGTACCTTAGAACGTGACGGTATTTGGAAATAGATCCTTTAGGTAATCGTGTGAAAATGAGGATGTTAGGGTAGGCCCTAATCCAATCTGGCTGGTGTCCTTGTAAGAAGGGGAAATTTCGACACAAAAAGAGACACCAGAGATGCACATGCAATGGGAAAGGCCACAAGAGGACACAGTGAAAAGATGGCCATCTGTAAGTCAAGGAGAGCTGCATCAGGAGGAACCAAACTTGCTAACATCTTGATCTTGGGTCTCCAGAACTATTAGAAAATAAATTTATTTTAAGCCTCCCAGTCTGTGGTATTTTAACAGCCCTAGCAAATCAATGCATCACTCAACTAGATTTTTCATTTCTCACATGGACTACTCAAATAGTATCTTCACTGTTCTTCCAATGGCTGCCTTGCCTGTTTATAGTCTATTTTTAAACCATCATTCAAGATATCTTTGCTCCTATCAACTCTGTTTAAAACCTCCCCTTCTAATTCAGATTAAAAGTCAAAGTGCTTATAATGGCCTGCAAGGCCTTATATGATATCTGTCTGCTACTCCTGATATTCACCACAAATCCCATGTCAACCCCACCATCACCACTCACCTGTAACTTTCTGATCTCATCACCCAGCAGTCCTTGCTCATTCTACTCAAGCTACACTGGACCTTTCTTACTGCTTTTCCAATACTTTCCATTTCTTCTCCTTTAAATGCTCTGTCCCACATTATTGTTAATCTCATTTGCTTCATTTCCTTCTACTTCTACTCAAAGTTACCGTATGAACGAAGCTTCCTTGACCATCCCTCACTATCCCTCCTCTACATTTTATGTCTCCCAAAGCACTTAGTATTTAATTTATTATACATTTAGTTATCTGCTTGTTTTCTATATCTTTCCCACTAAAATATAAGCTCCATGAGGACAAATATTTTGTGTAATTATATATTTTCAGTGGCTAGAAGAGTGCCACAATAAGATTCAAAAAACAGTTGCTGTTAATGAAATAGATTTTTGCAAACTAACTTAAATAATAATTATGTTTTACTGATACTAAAATTAATTTGCCTTCCTTCCATCCAAACTGTGTGATAGGAAAGACTTAGAATATAAAGATTATATTAAAAATTAATTTCAAAAGCTATTTTTTACCACTGTCTAGGCAATGAATTGCCCTTCTTTTCTCAATTTACCAGCAGTCACAAAGTGACAAGAATAACACTTTGCTATACAGTAAGAGGTCAGCAAACTTTTTATAAAGGACCAAATTTTAAGCATTTTAGGCTTTGCAAGACCTATAGTCTAAGAACTATTCACCTCTTATAGCACAGAAGTGTTATACAAAACCATACAAAAACAAACGTAGATGAGTTCCAGTAAACCTCTATCTACAAAAACAAGGAGTAGGCTGGATTTGGTGCAGGGAACCATAGTTTGCAAACCCTTGCTCCAAAGCACATTATTCTTGGGAACTCCCTGACAGTCCAGTGATTAGGATTCGCCACTGTCATCACAATGGCCCAGGCTGGGGAACTAAGATCCTGAAAGCCACAAGGCACAGCCAAAAATAAAGTCTTAATAAAAGAAAAAGTAAATGATAAAGCATATTATTCTTTTAAAAGAACAAACAAAAACCAAGTTCACTTTTCAGTTAGCATTTATACTTAAGAACTATAGATTACTTAACAGGAGACTAGTATACATTTATACTGTGTTGACTTTTCAAATATCTGATATTATGAAAAATTTACAAACACATCAAATAAAAATTATACCAATTTTATTACTGTTTACCTGTGTTTACTCCTCCAGTTAAAATCCAGGCTCCGGTTGTAACTGCAGCTTTAATAAGACCCTTTCCAAGCAACTGCTTGATTTGTGGGTGAAGCTCAAACTTCTGCATGCCACCATGCACAGAGATAACAAGTTTGGGTAATTCCATTTGCCATTCTTTAAGCAGAAGTTGTAGAATGATTTCAGGTTTGGTGTCATATGATAGCCTCACATACTAACAAGAAAGATTTTTAAAAAATAATAATTCATAAGTTTCATAATGTAGCATCATATGACTTAAGAAAAACTTTATTTACATCAGATTATTATAAAACTGATTTTATAGGCTACTCGTAATATATTTACACTCCTAAGAATAAGCAATAACAAACAATTTTAAGGTTGGAAAATCATTCTGTAAGAGCTAGAGAAATAGTGGCACTCTAATTTTCAAGTAAGAGGTAAACTTGTTACTCTTTCTGATTATATAAACCCAAATACCATTCATCTGGTTTACAGATTTATCCACAGTATTTCTTGCTTTGTAGGAAGAAATCAAAAATATTCATATCAAATCTATAATACTCAGATGCTGGGGATAAAAAACAACGTTTTTAATCTTCTCTAATAACGGTTCTTTCCAAAACAATATATTAACCATTCCTTTACAAACAGATCAAACGCCAAGGAAAAATATCCCAAAATATCATAAATTATATAAAACTGAGAAGACTCCAGATTCCTTTAAGAATGATCTGTAATGAAATTTCTTCTATAAGTCTTTAAGCATTAGCTTTGTTTAACTCATCATTGTACTTGGGTACATTAAGTAGTGCTTGGAAAATAATCTAAAGTTAATAAACTTAAAAAACAGATTATGGCACTTCCCTGGTGGTCCAGAGGTTGGGAGTCCGCCTGCCAATGTAGGGACACGGGTTTGATTCTTGGTCCAAGAGGATTTCACATGCTGTGAGGCAACTAACTGAGCCTGTGTGCCACAACTACGGAGGCCACGCTCTACAAAAAAGAGTAGCCCCTGCTGGCAGCAACTAGAGAAAGCCCGCATGCAGCAATGAAGACCCATCACAGTCATAAATGAATTAAAAAAAAAAAAAAAAAAACACAGATTATGTCAGTAATAAACAAGGAATTCTATTTTCAACAATGATGGACTATGTTGTTTTGGACCAACTCTGCCCCTAGGAAACAGAGAAACTAGATTAATGACCCCTGTTATTAAGACATCAGTAAGCTACCCATGTGTGACAACTTGTGGTGTCAGGATCCGAGAGAACAGAAAAACCCGGAGAGACAGGCCCACCATATGACAGTGCTTAGCAAATCAAGGCAGGAAGGGAACCAGGCACAGCAACTTAAAAGGTAAAATGTAGACAAATCTAAATGAATCATAAATTATTTGGGGATTTAAAGATTTTTATTTATTTATATTTAGCTGTGCCAGGTCTTTGTTCTGCACAGGCTTTCTCTAGTTGAAGCGAGTGAGGGCTACTCTCCACTACAGTGCTCTGGGCTTCTCACTGTGGTACCTTCTTTTGTTGCTGAGCACTGGCTCTAGGACACGTAGGCTTCAGTAGTTGCAGCATGTGGGTGCAGTACTTGTGGTTCCTGGGCTCTGAAGCACAGGCTCAATAGTTGTGGCACAGGGCTTAGTTGCTCTGTGGCATGTGATCTTCCAGGATCTTCCAGGATCAGGAATCAAATCTGTGTCTCCTGCATTGGCAGGCAGATTCTTTACCACTGATCCACCAAGGAGGATCAATTTGGGAGTTTTTAAAATACACACACACATACAAAAATAAAACGCCAACAAAAGCACATAAGTCATGAGGGAAATAAATGTAGTCACAAGTATTCTAAAGGTTCTTGCATTGACCAGGAAGTAGTAAAAGTACTGATCTGTAACAGTAACCAGTTAAAGATATATTTTATAGTATTTATAAAATTAACCTACAGAACAGAAAAATATATAAATAAGATGCTATAAAGATAAGCAATAATTAAAAATACGTTAACCAAAAAGATTAAAAAAAAGGAACAAAGAGAAAGCAAAATAGTAAATGAAACTAAAAGAGGTTTAATGCACCAAAACATAATAATTCTATATTTGTGTGTACCAATACAAAGAACTTCAAAATAAAGAAATGACTAAAACTAATTTTCTGACACATTATTATATAAGCTGTCAGTTAATAAACATACATTATTTAATTAACTGGCTTCCTGGGTAGCTCAAATGGTAAAGAATCTTCCTGCAATGTGGGATACCTGGGTTTAACCCCTGGGTTGGGAAGATCCCTTGGAGAAGGGCATGGCAGCCCACTTTAGTATTCTTACCTGGAGAATTCCATAGACAGAGAGGCCTGGTGGACTCCAGTCCATGGAGTTGCAAAGAGTTGGAATTAATTAATAGGTAAACGAAGTAAGACACTCTAATATACAACATACCTTAGCTCTGTAGGAATGAGAACCCCCTTGAAAATTTATGACTCCATAAGCATCTGTTGGGCTCTGTTCTGTATGTTTTTCCACAGACCACTCTTCTAATGTCTGATTAAAATGGTCACCCAATTTCACATCTGAGTATTTCATGGCAAGACTTGCAGTAAAACAAGCATGTTGCTTGACCAAGCGACCACAAAAACATCTAAGGGAAAAAAATAATAAAACTTTTAAAAGATCTTTTAAAAAAATCAGTCAATGAAAAACTGTATGAAAATAAAGGAACTTTTGAAGAATATGCAAATAATCTGACTTTCTGATTTTAGGATATCAGTAAGTTAATACACTTACCTTAGCGTTAAAATACTATAAATACATTAGTATTTAACGATACAGGCTTCTATTAATAAACTTAGTTTGAGGCATCTACTTACTGGATGCCAAACCAGCATTGGAGATTGTATAAATGTTAGTGAACCTGAAGACAGATCAATACAAATGATCTAATTTGATAAATGGGAAAAAAATACTTTAATTAAACAAAAATAACACTGGGCCTCAGTGACCTGCAGAAAATATCAACAACCTAATATACCCGGAGTCCCAGAGGGAGGAGAGACAGAAGGGGCAGAAAAGGACTTTAAGAAACAGTGGCTAAAATTTGGTGAAAAACATTAACTTGCAGATATTTATTCAAGATTTCTGCTTTATTGACTATGCCAAAGCCTTTGACTGTGTGGATCACAATAAACTGTGGAAAATCCTGAAAGAAATGGGAATCCCAGACCACCTGACCTGCTTCTTGAGAAACCTATATGCAGGTCAGGAAGCAACAGTTAGAACTGGACATGGAACAACAGACGGGTTCCAGAAAGGAAAAGGAGTACGTCAAGGCTGTATACTGTCACCCTGCTTATTTAACTTCTATGCAGAGCACATCATGAGAAACGCTGGGATGGGGAAGCACAAGCTGGAATCAAGATAGCCGGGAGAAATATCAATAACCTCAGATATGCAGAAGACAACACCCTTATGGCAGAAAGTGAAGAGGAGCTAAAAAGCCTCTTGATGAAAGTGAAAGAGGAGAGTGAAAAAGCTGGCCTAAAGCTCAACACTCANGCTGGAATCAAGATAGCCGGGAGAAATATCAATAACCTCAGATATGCAGAAGACAACACCCTTATGGCAGAAAGTGAAGAGGAGCTAAAAAGCCTCTTGATGAAAGTGAAAGAGGAGAGTGAAAAAGCTGGCCTAAAGCTCAACACTCAGAAAACTAAGATCATGGCATCTGGTCCCATCACTTCATGGCAAATAGTTGGGGAAACAGTGGAAACAGTGTCAGACTTTACTTTTTTGGGCTCCAAAATCACTGCAGATGGTGACTGCAGCCATGAAATTAAAAGATGCTTACTCCTTGGAAGCAAAGTTATGATCAACCTCGATAGCGTATTCAAAAGCAGAGACATTGCTTTGCCAACAAAGGTTCATCTAGTCAACGCTATAGATTTTCCAGTGGTCATGTATGGATCTGAGAGTTGGACTGTGAAGAAAGCTGAGTGCCAAAGAATTGATGCTTTTAAACTGTGGTGTTGGAGAAGACTCTTGACAGTCCCTTGGACTGCAAGGAGATCCAAACAGTCCATTCTAAAGGAGATCAGTCCTTGGTGTTCATTGGAAGGACGGATGCTAAAGCTGCAACTCCAATACTTTGGCCACCTCATGCGAAGAGTTGACTCATTGGAAAAGACTCTGATGCTGGGAGGGATTGGGGGCAGAAGGGGACGACAGAGGATGAGATGGCTGGATGGCATCACCGACTTGATGGACATGAGTTTGAGTGAACTCCAAGAGTTGGTGATGGACAGGGAGGCCTGGTGTGCTGCAGTTCATGGGGTCGTAAAGAGTCGGACACAACTGAGCGACTGAACTGAACTGAACTGATTCAAGATTTATTCAAAAAGAAGGAAAAAGAGAACCATTCTCAGGCACATCATAGGCCTGCTGTTAAAACCAAAATTACAGGGGAAAAAGTCCTTAAAACAGCCAGAGAGAAAAAAGACTCATTACACAGAGATGAACCACTGCACTAATGACAGCTGATTTCCCACTAGAAACAAGAGCCAGAAGACAATAGAATGGTATCTTCAAATCATTGGAATGAGAAAACTCAAAATTTCATATTCAGGGAAAACATCCTTCAAAAATGAGTAAAATAAACATATTTTCAGATAAACCAAGCTGAGACAACTCATCCCCAGTATACCAGTTCAGTCGCTCAGTCGTGTCCGACTCTGCAACCCCATGAACCGCAGCACCCCAGGCATCCCTGTCCATCACCAACTCCCAGAGTCCACCCAAACCCATGTCCATCAAGTATACCAGCATTATACCAAAAGCTAAAGGAAGCTCTTCTGCCTGAGTACAGACACCAGATGGAACTACCTATCCAAAGGAAGGAATGAATAGGCCTGGAAATGGTGCAACAATTCAATATATGTAAATGAACTCATTCTATGCACTTCTGCTCTTAGCCTGCCAACCAGAGACCTTCTCTTCTTTCTCTTACATTCTTTCATCACATCTTAAAGAACAACATTAGTCTTTAATTAGTTGCCCGAGTAAGAAACTTAGGTACCATCCTCAAATGTTTCCTTTCCCTACACACAACCAATCCTACTGAGTTTATCTGATTGATCCCCCTTTCCAAATATGCTTATTTCTCTTTATCACCATAGGTAGTATCTTAATTCAGGCTCTTATTTTTTTGCCAGAATTACTCTAAAAACTTCCAAACTATTTTTTCCTCTCAAGCCAATCTCCTCAAAATGCCAAGTGCTTTTATTGATGGGAAAAAAAAAAAAAAATCTAAGCATGTTACTTCCTTATATAATATCTTTTTACCATGAAATCAAAACTGTGTGGCATAGTATACAAAAAGTAAAAATGATCTGGCCCTACTTATTTCTCAAGACTCAGATCTTTCCAAAATCCATCTTATTAATACCTTCTACAGCTTGCAGTTTCCTGACATAACCATACTCTCTTTCACTGCCAAGCCTTCCCACAAACTGTCCTCTCTGCTTTAAATCCCTTTCCTCAATCTTTACCCAGCTAATTCATATTCAGCTTTAGCACTCTGCTCAGGTACCTGCACTTGAGTTTCAAGGAACTCTGCCTAATCCTTTACCTCCCAAGTGTGAGTTAAGTAACGCTTAAATATAATGGCCTGTGAATTTTATCCCAGTGTATTCTGATTTAACATACTAGTTTTATTTTCCAAAATTTGTGCAATACCGTTATTGTTATGATACTTACCTGACAAGCTGCTGACAAATCTGACATCCTGGAAGGCATCTATAAAACAAGGTGGGAAAATCATTTTTCTTCTCATTAAACTAAACTATAATGATCCATTAAAAAAAAGGACAAAACAAAGGATTATATATTTTTCAAGTGATATCTTAGGTCATTTGCACCTTTTTTAAAAACTCAGTTTTCATCTTTTAAATACAATTAGTTGTGTCATAAAACCCAGAAACCACAAGACAGACTTAACTACATTAAAAAAAAAAATTTATATGGCAAAAACATGTCACTAATAAATGTCCAAAGATAAACTGAGAAAAAATATTTATAGAGAAAAGGTTAGCTTCCCTAATATTATATTAAATATAAATATAATATATAAAGCTTCCCTAATATATAATATAAAAAATGAATTTGCTTCCCTACTATAATATATATTTATCAAATCAACATAACACAGGAAAATCTATGAACAGATGTTGCATGTGTGCTCAGTCCCTCAGTCGTGTACACTCTGCAACCCCTGGACTGGGGCCCACCAGGCTTCTCTGTCCATGGGATTTCCCAGGCAAGAATCCTAGAGTGGCTTGTCATTTCCTATTCCAGGGGATCTTCCTGACCCAGGAATCGAACCACTGTCCCCTGCACCTCCTGCAATGGCAGGCGGACTCTTTACCACAGAGCCACCTAGGAAGTCCATATGAACAGATAATTCACAGTAAAAACATACATATGAAAAGATATTTGATTGGAAGAAAATTATTTAATCCTTTAAGACAATATCTTGGTAACAATGTAAAAGAAAGTAGTCTTATATCTGCTGGCAGGAGTATAAATGGAGGGCAATTTGGCAATACTCATCAAAATGAAAAATGTAGACTCTCAAACTCTTAATTCCAGTACTTAAGAGTAAAGATTAAAAATATCTATAGAATATGTGTAAAATAAAGTTATTCACTACAGAATACTTTTGTCTAATAGCAAAAAAGAAAACAGGTTAGCTAAAATGTCCATCAATCAGGGAATATTAAAATTATGATCCAGACATATAATTAGTAAGGATGCAACAATTAAAAACAAAGAACAACATGACCTGGGAAATGTCATTGGTGCTTTCTGGTTAAAAAACATGATCTTATAACAAAACTCATCTTTAATAACTAGTATGAAATTCAGATAAATCACAGAATATTGACTGCAAGGGACACTCAGGTTATCTATTTTAATGATCTAAAATGACATTTATAGAAATTACCAAAAATTGGGGGAATATTAAAGAATACAAAAAATGTTTTCTTAATGGTGATCAAATAAATGCAAATTTAATATATAATTTTCTATTAATCACTTTCTTGAAGATGATGGCTAACATTAATCAATATTGAGGCATTCTCGTCACTACTGGTGACAATGTACATATTCTTTAATCTTTTGGAAAGCTTTTTGGCATTACATATATTAAGGGGGAATAAAACTTGAAACACAAAAATAGTTTTATCCGCTAAGACCTCCATTACGACCTAATTTTAACTTAAAATAGGCTAAAAATTGAAAACGACTCAAGTGCCCAACAGTAGGATACATATATGAATTGTATATATACCAATAGAGTATTATCTACTACTCTTAAAGGGATATTATGGAAAAATAAAGTTTCTATAACATTTTGTTAAAAAAAAAAACAGATACAATGTTTTACATATAGACTGAATTTAGCAATATTTTAAAACAAAAGCTATGCACTCAGTAAAGAGTAAAAATAGGTACAATAAATGTTAATGACTGTCTTCAAGTTTTGATACTCTGAATATTAAGCCAATTTTCTACATCTCAAGTTTGCAAAATTTATCATGCACATTTCTCTTATAATGAAAATTTGTATAAATGAGAGAGATACTCAAAATTTTTTGCCATTAATATAAAAAGAAAGGTTGAATTTCAAACAGAAGGTCTATGTAATTTACAAACAAAATATTTAGAAATTCGATTCCACAAATATTTACCGAGAATTCACTATGATGTCACAATAATAGGGACAGGTGCTATAACTTAATATACATCAGTTAATAAAAGACTGGGCTTCCCAGGTGGCTCAGTGGTAAAAGAAGCTGCCTGCCAACATGGGAAACACCAGTTCGATCCCCGGGTTAAGAAGATCCCCTGAAGAAGGAAATGGCAACCCACTCTAGTACTCCTAGCCTGGAGAATCCCATGGACAGAGGACCTGGCGGGCTACAGTCCATAGGGCAGCAAAGGGTCAGACACGACTGAGTGACTGAACACACATATACTGTAACTCAAAATAGTTAATAAAAGATTGCTTACTTGGCTGTATATTTATAATAGCCATATATCAAATGGAAGTGAAAGCTGTAGAGAAGGTAACTGCATAGAAAACAAGGTTTAATAGGAGACCGGAACGGTAAGACAAATAAAAACCCCAGTAAACACCTTTTTCAATCAATTTGTCCTAAGTGTCTGTGAAGGAAAGTGCTCTGTAATCCAAGAAGTAAATATATCCTTGATGTACCCTTTTAAGCTTTTTGCTATTTTTAGGTCTCAGAAAAAAAAAAGAAAAAAATTAGGAAAAATGTTTCTTCAATAAATACCTCAAGAGATCTTTTTCTTGAATTCTAACTCATGACCTTTACTTAAATTTTTTTCTGTTATCAATGTCATTTTTAAGACCAAAGGACAATCAGAGATGCCAACAAATTTCTGGTGATGGGTTTTCCAATAGGTGCTCATCTACAGCTACATATTGGCAAACAAAAACAGCAACCATTAGGTTCATACTGGTTTCTTCAGCATAAACTATACTGTTGGGTACTTGGTATATGCCCCTTAAACAGATACATAAACTTTTTAAGTTCTCAGTATCAATAAATCAAATTTTTAAAAAAGAGACTTAACCGTCTGATCTTTGTAATACACTAGTATGATATGGGGAAGATCAGGGAAGGAAGAACACTCTGAATGAAAGGTTTCATGCTGTGAAATGTCATTAAGAACTGCAGAATGCTGATATCTTGCTAATACTATCTCCTCCTAATCTTAAAAGATTAACAGTAAACACAAAAATTAACAGTAACTGCTGCTGCTGCTAAGTCGCTTCAGTTATAACCGATTCTGTGCAACCCCACAGACAGCAGCCCACCAGGCCTCTCTGTCCCTGGGATTCTCCAGGCAAGAACATAGGAGTGGGTTGACATTTCCTTCTCCAATGCATGCATGCATGCTAAGTCACTTCAGTCGCGTCTGACTCTTTGCAACCCTGTGAACAGCAGCCTACCAGGCTCCCCTGTCCACAGGATTCTCTAGGCAAGAATACTGAAGTGGGTTGCCATTTCCTTCACCTAACAGTAACTACAAATAATAATTTTAGTTTTTAATAAATAAATAGCAATGTAATTTACATCTAAACTTCAAGAATTCAGAATAAACAGAAGTATACTTACCTGTGAGGGTCTTTGGAACTTGGTATGATATATACACATTCCCTCTTGGTCAAAGTGCTTTCTATCCAGGATTTCTGGGACTAAAACAGAAAGTTTAAAAAGATTGTTTATAAATTACCAATTAATATTACAAAGAAAAATTTAATAAGAAATACATAAAAATAATTCCATTTTTAGTTCACTATTTATTACATGTTTATTGATTACAGCACATCTAAAATATGAGAATCATTCCATTTAAATCCACTGAGATTGAGATTACTAATAAACAGTACTATGCAGATACTAAATCAACAGTGCTATGCAGAGCCAAAAACCTCAAGAGGGGCTGGTACGATCCTGGGAAGTGGATCATTTTACAGCCAACTGTCAGAGACTTGCCAAGCATTCCTGTGGCTAAGACTTTGTGCTTCCACTGAAGGGGGCCCAAGTTGGGTCCCCTGAGCCCTGGTCTGGGAACTAAGATTCCACAGGCCGCATGACACAGCCCCCCAAAAAAAAACCCTAGATGTATTCTGTTCTATTTCTAAGATAAATACCTAAAGAACAGGGGCATGGAATGGCTAATGGCACAAGCACCCAAAAATGCATCAAGCAAATTCTGATCAAAAGAAAAATAATACTAGAAAAAGAGAGATGCTAAACATCAATAGATTACTACATGATTTCAAATGTCTGATTCACCAGATTGTCAGAACAATCTTAAATATGACAGTCCTAAAATGAATATAGCACAAAAATAGGGAGAATAAGACAAATCTAGGATCACAGTGGAAGATTAACACATTTCCTTCCATTACTGTAAATTTGAAACAATTTCAAGTTTTTAAAAAATTACCATTTATACCACTACTTAAGTTTTTGCTTGGATCCCTAGCCTCTGTACCCTACTACCAGTGACTGATTAGAAAGAGAGGGGGCATTATATATTGAAAAAGGTGAAACTCCATAAATTTGGACTGAGTAGATTAAAGATCTTGAGCTTTATCCTCCATATAACATATATATTAGATGTATAGAAAATATTAAATATTATATCTCTAATATGTCTATAAATATTACTATATATTAAATACAGATATTAGCACGCTCTCTATCAGAATCTCTTTTCTCTTTTCTACCTGCCTCTTTCTTACCAGGACAATACAAAAAGGAAGAGCCTATATTCCTTAATGAAACCTCTACAGTTCGGTGGTTAGGTAGGGGAGTTTCCACTGCAAAGGGTACAAGCCTAGTTGGAGAAACTAGATCCCATAAGCCAACCAAATAAAAAAACAAACAAAAAAAGGAAGCCCCTAGGAGAAGAGATATTCTAGACAGAATTATGATGGTGGAGTTTGCAGGTTCCTCTCAAATTCCTTAGATATTCTAATCATAAACCTTAGTATATCCTTTAATTCTGGTTGCAAAATTCTGTCTCTTCATTCAAAATGTCCATTTTCTAGGTCAATGGTTCTCCTTTAAAAAGATTCACTTAAGTAGGAGCAAATTATACCATGATTCCCTTGTTACAAAAATCACAGGATGGGGACTTCCCTGGTGGTCCAATGGTTAAGAATCCACCTGCCAATGCAGGGGACACGGGTCTGATTCCTGATCTGGGAAGATCCCACATGCTATAGAGCAATTTAGCCAGTGTGCCACAACTATTGAGCCTATGCTTTAGAGCTTAGCAGCTCCAACTACTGAAGCCCATGTGCCTAGAGCCCATTGTGCAATGAGAAGTCATGCAATTCAAAGAAGAGTAGCCCCGACTGGCCACAACTAGAGACAGCCTGCACCCAGTGAATGAAGACCCAGTGCAGTCAAAGTAAATAAACAAATTTTTTAAACTCACAGAATGCCCTCTAGAACCCATGATCCTTCATCAGTAAAATGTCCTATACTCTAAAGTTCATTTTAACACAGTCCCTCCACCACCTTCTTATTCTAACTAAAGTCTGGTATTCCTTTGAAGAATCTGCTTTACCTACATACCTCTCATGGGGGGAAAAAAAATAGGACTCTCTTCAGTTTTACTGTACTAGGAATATACCTGGAAAACCCAATCCTGATTCAATCCAATTCCCCATCTATTCCATAACTGCCTATGTTAATATGACTACAGGAAAAAACAAAAAACACCTTTTGATTTCACTTTAAAACCTCAAACATCCCTTAATGATGCCCAATAGTCACACTGCATTTCCCTGCTCCATTTTCTCATTCTCCTATATGATTTCACACTATCTCCTCCTCTCCTCAAACCTCCAACCGTCATTCACCATTCTTATTCTCAACTGATGACCTACTTCCCATTTCACTCAGAAAATTGAAGCAAATCTGCCCACCAAAGAGGCTTACACTATTTAAGATATGTAATCACCATTCCCTCTACTGCCTTATGCATCTACAGAACAATGGAACCATCCCCAGGATCACAGTGAGAGCGCTGTCCTGACAACCAAAAGATCTGGCCATGTCAATCAGATTGCTGATATTACTGCTATCCTAAACCCTTCTCTCACTCCAGAACCAGAGTACACTGAAGGTAGGCTGCGCATCTGGACCAGAAGACATTTATTCATGTGACTTTTGTTTGTAACTTTAAAAATAATCATTTGGTAGGCTGTTCTAACACATGATGATGTGAGATTGAATTTTTACTAAAATTAACTTACACTTTAAACTCATGAAATTTTTATTATGCTCCTCTTTTATTAAAAATCACAGGGGGTTTCCCTGGTGGCTCAGTGGTAAAGAATCAGCCTGCCAGTGCCAAAGACACAGGTTCTCTCCATGGTCTGGGAAGATCCCATATGCCACAGAGCAACTAAGCCGGTGCGCCACAACTACTGGGCCTGTGCTCTGGAGCCCGGGTGCCACAGATGATGAGCCCACGTGCTGCACCTACTAAAGCCCATGTACCCTAGGGCCTGTGCTCTGCAACAAGAGAAGCCACCACAATGAGAAGCCCGCAACTAGAGAGTAGCCCCTGCTCGCCACAACCAAAGAAAAGCCCTCTCAGCAACAAAGATGCAGCACAGCCAAAAATAAAGAAATAAAATTTTTTTTTTTTAATGCAGGGACTTTCCTGGTGGTCCAGTGGCTAAAGACTCCATGTCCCAATGTAGGCAGCCTGGGTTCAATCGCTGGCCAGGAAAACTAGATTTCTTCACACATTGCAACTAAAGATTCTGAGTGCTGCAACTTAAGACCTGGCATGTCCAAATTAATAAATAAAACTTTAAATTATAAAAATGGGTTTATAATAACAAAAATTATACTGTTATTTATCTTTTAAAGGGTTGCTTCTCTCTTTTAGAAAAACTGGAACTGTGCTGGGGTGGGGGAGAACAGCTCAGTGATTGTACTTACTGCTATATTTTTACTGGTTGTTAAAGCAAGACAAAAGATTTGTTTGAAATTTCTCTCTGTGAGCTTATTTGCAAACAAAAAGGCAGCTCAGTCCCATGATATGGTAATGAAGTCCATCAAAATCAGATTCTAGAACTAAATATTTAAGATATGCAAATAACACACTAAAACAGTGGCAATATACAAGCATGAGAAGCACTCAGATTGCTTCAGTATGAAGTATATATTTTTTTAAACTAAATTGTTTGCTATTCATGAGCATAGGCTTAAAGGCATGAATGAAAGATGGGTGAAAAGTGAACACAACATGAGCAAATTTATTAATTAACAGTACAGTGGACCTTTTAAAGGAGTTTTGTCAAGAGGAAAACATCTTAGGGAGAACTTGAAAATATACGGCTTAGATAAAGGTTAAGAAATGCAATCTTGTACAATTCACATCCCCCTTTTCCCCACTTCTTTTTCTTGATTGGATAACTAGGCAGAAAACTAGAAAGAACAGAGTAGATTTAAACACTATCAGTCAGTTTCACCTGATAGAATTTATGAATACTCCATTCACAACAGTGGGCTTTCCAAGTGGCACTAGTGGCAAAAAACCTGCCTGCCAACGCAGCAGATGTAAGAGACGCTGGTTCAGGAAGACCCCCTGGAGGAGGACACAGCAAGCCACCCCAGTATGCTGGCATAGGGTCGCAAAGAGTCGGACACGACCGAGCAACTTGCACTTAGAGAAGTATGGCTATACTCTATATGGGCAATCAGCAATTTTCTTCTATTAAGAGCCGGATGGTAAATATTTTAGGCTTTTTGGACCACTTACTGCCTCTATCACATACTGTTTTGTTTTTCAACCACTAAAAAATATAAGAACCATTCTGAGCTCAGGCCTTGGCCAGAGTTAGTATACATGGCATAGTTTGCCAACCCATGCTCTAAATCTCACAAAAGCTTCCCACAAAAAAATCACACAATTCCACTGAGCCAATTCAACCTATGCCACGTCCTTCAGATTCTTCCCCTGCGTTGTTTCTTGGATATTATTAGTGTCCCTTCTTCCAGGCCTACAATCCCAGTAGATCCTTGTATTAAGAGTTGCTTTCTAAAGACAGGAAAAATGAGATGGGGCTAGAGAGTTTTAGATGTACATGAACAAAGTTATTTTTTTCTGCAGGAATTTCAATAGAAAAGGCATTAAATAAACGGATGTAAACATGAAAATCTAAACATCACTGAGGAAAAAAAAAATCTAGTGTTTGAGTACATATACCTACCTTTTTTCCCCAGAAATGGTCACTTTCAATCACCAACAAACTAAAACATTTGAGTCCCTTCTAGTAATCATCTGGGGCTTCCCTGGTGGCTCAGACGGTAAAGAATCTGTCTGCAATGCAGGAGACATGGGTTCAATGCCTGTGTTAGGAAGATGCCCTGGAGAAGAGGATGGCTAACCACTCCAGTATTCTTGCCTGGAGAATTCCATGGACAAAGGAGCCTGGCGGGCTACATGAGGTGGCAAAGAGTGGGACACAACTGAGCGACTAACACTTTCACTTTCTTTCAGTACTCATTTGTCTATTATGATAAAATATAAAACTACCCAAACAGGAACATTGTTAAATTGCAGGACCTGGTACAAATGTACTCATAGTTTCATTTTATCATTCTTATCAAAAATAGTAAACAAACAGCCAGTACGCTCTCTTCACAACTTCAAATCTTTCATAGTAGTCTCTGACAAATCCATCCAAAACTTTAGCAAACCCTCTGGCTAAGTCACTTAAATAGTGTCACTCTGATGCTCACAAATTTTTATCAAATGTTGTGCCTACAGAGACATACAAAAACATTACCACGCTTCAAGACTATCAGTTTCCCCTACATTCATTATTCACCAAGTTGATTTCAAGGGTTTACCACCTCTCCTGTTTGCGTAAACACCAAATGTAAATATATTCTTCCCATAGACACCAGTTTTGTCATTTATGGCTTTCATTGGTTACATTAGGGATTGGCTTCCTATGCCTGACAGTGACATATCCCAGCTGATAAAGGCAAATCATTCCCAATAACAGGTTTCTACAATTTTTGAAACTCTGAGCTTCTGCTCTACCATCAAGTATCCAATAAAATGTGCCCTAGATTATAAATACATATAAAAATTCTTAATTTTATACTTCTTTTGCTAGACTGCATTACTGTATTTCACCAAAAGATGGCACACTACAAACACAAATCTGAAAATTCCTAAACTTAAATGTTCTAGGTAAAGTAAAAACCAACTATAACCACAGAATGTTAGCAAAAGAGGGAAACGTGATCTTCAGTGGTAAAAGAGATCAGATTCTGGAGTTCAGAATAACCTGTCCATTGTTGGTTATTCTAGTAATACAACCTTAAGTGTCTGAACTTGTTTCCTCACCCATAAAATAGAACAACATACCTATCTCACAAAGTTGCTCTGGAGATTATAATCCATGTTTTTTTAGCAAAATGCCCCCCACACAGTCATATCTCAACAATGCTTCAAAATTCAATTATAAATTCTTCCTATCTGTCTCCTAGCAATAAGGGGCATATATGCTACAAATAAGTCTACGAACCATATCCTACTCTTCAAACAAATCACTACCAGCACATCCTTCTTGACTATATACTGATAGTGAAAATTGAGGGGGAAAGAAAAGGACTGCTTTAAAAGTTCTACTGCAAGGTAACATTGAAAATCAATCAATCTATTTTTACAACTACATACACCCAACAATTCTATATATTAATATTAGAAAGGAGCCTCCAGCTATGGAGCTTCTATTGGATTAAAGCTCTGAAGATAATAACCATAAACTCAGGATTAAAAAAAAAAAAAAAAACTACTTAGCAGCACTGAACAGGTAACCAAAAGCAGATGAAGTTTGTACTCAGGATGAAGGAATAATACTGAGTGAGTTTCCTATTTTATGGCTAAGAGAGGCCCCACTGCATACTACTAAGTAGCTAAAACTCCAATAGAAATTCCATAGTTTTACTGACTTGAAGAACCAGAATACAAACTTTGAGGTGACAACAGCAGCTGGAAAATGATGGGAAAAGTCCTGCATAGGACAGAGTCACAAAAAAATGGAACCCTAAATGCTGCATATTAACACTGCTGAAATCTAGCTGACCCATGAAGCATGCATACATGGGGCAGATTCCAAGCAGGTCAGTTAAGAATAAAGTAACTAACTGAATAGATATTTTTATTGCCCATTGAAGGAGTCAGAGTTTGGAATTTGAGTACAGTTAGGTTAATCAACTACTATATCCTAATGTGCTCTGACTGCCATGAAGTGAAAAGTGAAGTGAAGTCGCTCAGTCGTGTCCGACTCTTTGCGACCCCATAGACTGTAGCCCACCAGGCTCCTCCATCCATGGGATTCTCCAGGCAAGAATACTGGAGTGGGTTACCATTTCCTTCTCCAGAGGATCTTCCCAACCCAGGGATTGAACCCGGGTCTCCCGCATTGGAGGCAGATGCTTTAACCTCTGAGGCACCAGGGAAGCCTAACTGCCATACAAATACCATAAGACTTAACTTTGGTTTCAACAACCAAAATTCATTTTCTCTAAGTTCTAGAAACTGGAATCCAAGATCAAGGGGCCAGTAAGGTCTGCGCCTGAGAGCCCCTCCTGGATTGCAGACAGCTGTCTTTTCACTGTGTCCTCACAAGGTGGGGATAGGGAGTAAACTCTCTGGTCTCTGTATAATGAACCCACCTTCATGACCTCCTCTAATTCTAACTACTTTCCCAAAGCCCCGTCTTTAAATAACATCAACAATGAGTCTTGGGAAGACACCAACATTCAATCAGTAGCAACTACTTTAGAAGAGAAAATCAATAATCTTCAGAGGACTAAAACAGAACTCACAGTCTCTCCAAGATAACATTCACAACTGCTATGATATAATCAAAAATTACTAGATATAAGAAGCAACAGGAAAATGTGACCCATATTCAAAAGAAAAGCCAATCAAATTAAAAGGAAGCTTGCCTACTAATAAACTGCAATAGCTTACAAAAGTTAAGTGACACTACAGATCTAGAAATTCTGAGTGCTGTGGTAATTTTGTACATCGGACATGTCCGTCAGCAAAGGCATAAGGACAAAGAAAACGTAAGGTTAGCTTGAAGCAAAATGTTGAAAATGGCTGGCATTCTTTGATTTCCTCTGTAGGAGGCCCCTACTCTACAGAGTTCTGCTCTTTTGCTTAAAAGGCTGCCAATCACTTAACTAATTAGATATTACTGATAATTCAGATGTGAACTCTCCGAACAGGTTTTAAAGACACTGCTGAAAAGCTTCTGTGGAGTAATAAATAGTTGGTAAAGTTTTACACATTAAAAAATAAAACTTGGTTAATTGTTTTCAATATAAAATTAAAAGTTTTTTTTTAACTGTTTTTGTCATTTTAGTGGCTACTTTTCTAGTCTGCTCCAATAAACTGTTAGACTTTTGCCAAAAATAAATAAAAAGAATCAGATTCATACCATGACTATGTCTGCAAACAGAGTCCAACTTCTATATTTAATCTTATTTTCTGTTGGTTTTGCTGCTCTGCTGACCTGATGGAGATTGCTACCCTGCCTGCTTACCACTACAGTACTGCCCCAATTTAAAAGATAGAAAATGAAAAAAAAAAAAAGATAGAAAATGTCTGATAAAGGAAAGTATGAGCAGTTGCCACTGTGTCATTCCATGGGGTCCCACATATTAAGTAACTGAAGATAAGACATTGAGTCTAAAAAGTGACCAACTTTAATTTAGCTCTAACAGCAGTAATTTATTTCTTGGGTATTCTAAATAAAGTCTAACTTAGAACAATTTATCATTTTACCATAAAGAATTTTTATTAAAACGAAAAGGGATCAAAACTTATTGTTTTATGAGAAAAAGGATGATACATATGTTGGCAAAAAATTTAGTTTCTTATACAAAGTCAAGAAATGTTACGTAGACACCTGCTGCTGCTACTGCTGCTAAGTCACTTCAGTCGTGTCCGACTCTGTGTGACCCCATAGACAGCAGCCCACCAGGCTTCCCCGTCTCTGGGATTCTCCAGGCAAGAACACTGGAATGGGTTGCCATTTCCTTCTCCAATGCATAAAAGTGAAAAGTGAAAGAGAAGTCGCTCAGTCATGTCCGACTCTTAGCAACCCCATGGACTGCAGCCCACCAGGCTCCTCCATCCATGGAATTTTCCAGGCAAGAGTACTGGAGTGGGGTGCCATTGCCTTCAATTACTAAAAAATCCAAATAAATACACTGACAAAAAAGACAAACAGAACAATGGAATAAATCACTTGGAAACAGAAACTTGCACTTAAGAAAACTTGGCGAGTGCTAGAGAGCAATGGGCTTCCCTGATGGCTCGGAGGGTAAAGAGTCTGCCTGCAATTCAGGAGACTTGGGTTTGATCCCTGGGTTGGAAGATCCCCTGGAAGAGGAAATGGCAATCCACTCCAGTATTCTTTCTTGGCGAATCCCATGGACAGAAGAGCCTGGTAGGCTACAGTCCATGGGGTTGCAAAGAGTTGGACATGACCCAGCGATTTCAGAGAGAGCAATACAAATCAGGAGACAGTATGATTATTATATGTATATGAACCATTACACTAGAATCCAAAATGAATACTAGATGGGTTAAGTCATAATGTGAAAAAGCAAAACTTTACAACTTCTACCAAAAATAAATAGCTTTATGACTTTAAGATAAGAGAAAGTTCAGGCTATAAAGAAAATACTGATAACTTATTACACTAAAAACCAATTTACATCAACAATCTAAAAAAAAAGTCCACCATTAACAAAATAAAAACTTAAAAAGTTAAGACTGGAGAATATATTTGTAGCTCATAAAACAAAAAACAAAAAATACTGTCCAGACCACAAACAGAACTTCTACGAGTAAATAAAGAAGAAAAATATAATTCATTAGCAAACTGAGTAAAGGGAATTCACCAGAAGGAAAGTAACCATAGCCAGAAACTTTTAACCTGAAATGACACACATTATTCATGGCCAGGGACATGCAAATTAGACAATGAGGAACTACTTTACATTCATGGGTCGGGCAAAATAGAAGAACCTAAGCAATTAAATGTTGGCAAAGATGTTGGAAAAAAGAAAGGGAATTTTTACACAGTTCTAGAGAGAGTGAAAACTGCACAACTACTTTAGTCAACACTCCAGCAATACCTACAAAGTTGAAGATGTACCTATCCCGTGACCCAGCAATTCTATTTATATACTTCCTAGAAAAATTCTCATGATATACACAACAATGTTACATCATTAATAAAAAACTGGAAACAACCTAAATGCCCAATAACAGTAAAATGGATAACACACAGTATATTCCTACAATGGAATAATATATAGCAGCTCAAAGGGATAAACTAAACCTTACATGTATCAACAAGACAATCTCCAAAACCTAATTTCATTAAAACAAAAAAAAAAAAAAAAAAAACCCAATAAGCTATAAGGATATATTGTGCAGCACAGGGACTATATCCTGTATTTAATCACTGTTAAACTAGTACAATATTTTAAATCAACTATGGCACCCCACTCCAGTTCTCTTGCCTGGAAAATCCCATGGATGGAGGAGGCTGGTAGGCTGCAGTCCATGGGGTCGCTAAGAGTCGGACACGACTGAGGGACTTCACTCTCACTTTTCACTTTCATGCATTGGAGAAGGAAATGGCAACCCATTCCAGTGTTCTTGCCTGGAGAATCTCAGGGATGGTGGAGCCTGGTGGGCTGCCGTCTATGGGGTCACACAGAGTCGGACACGACTGAAGCGACTTAGCAGCATACTTCAATAAAACACCAAGATCCATAAAAAGATGTACATAATTCTATATATACCAAACTTAGGAACACCAAAGGACCAGAACATAGTATATATATTCTATGTAGCAACATTACAAAAGCATCCAAAAACATACTCCAGTATGCTTGCCTGGCGAATTCCATGGACAGAGGAGCCTGGTGGGCGACAGTCCATGAGGTCACAAAGAGTCAGGCACAACTTTAACACTTTCACTCTTTCAAAGCACTTAGAACAATGACAGCTAAATGCTAACATTAGTCCCTTAGTAGTGTCTGACTCTTTGTGACACCATGGACTGTAGCCCACCAGGCATCTCTGTCCACGGGATTCTCTAGTCAAGAATACTGGAGTGGGTTGCCATTTCCTTCTCCAAAATGCAAATATGCTAATACATGTTAGCTAATATTGCGAAAATTTGTCTAAAGCCTATCATACAGTTTTTTTAGTCAGGAGTACCTTCTGGGTAGGGTATCTTCCAGGCACTGAAAATGTGAAAGAAAGTGAAAGTGGCTCAGTCGTGTCCAACTCCTTGCGATCCCATGGACTGTATAGAAAATTCCAGGCCAGAATACTGGAGTGGGTAGCCTTTCCCTTCTCCAAGGGATCTTCCCAACCCAGCGATCAATCCTAGGTCTCCCGCATTGCAGGCAGATTCTTTACCAGCTAAGCCACAAGGGAAGGCCAAGAATACTAGAGTGGGTAGCCTATCTCTTTTTCAGAGGATCTTTCCAATCCAGGAATCAAACTGGGGTCTCTTGCATTACAAGCAGATTCTTTACTAACTGAGCTACCAAGGAAGCCCTTCCAGGTATTGGGTATGGTAAAATACTCAAAAGCAAGGAAGACCTGGTTCACATACTAAAGGGTAATTTACAGCCCTGTTTTTCTATTCTAGTGAATGTTTCTCCTTGCAGTAGCAGTCTGCTTCCCAGATAACTTCTATCATTTCTAGTGTGCTACCGAACTGTCAGAGGAAAGTAGGTAAGCAAGCCTATTAAATTTCAGTTTGCACATGTTTTTCAACCAGTGAACTCTGGGCTCAAGGTTGCCATATTTCTGATAATGGATTTGCTCAAAATCTTTTTTCCCCTTCTACGAGGAGTTGGGCTTCCAAAGGTTGAAGTTTCCAGAAGTGTGGTAGCTGGGATAGCTGAGGTGTTTCGAGCATGTTTTCATGATGCAAGGAAGGACAAACAGTGTTTCACAGACTTTAATCCGAGTACTGCTCCTGAGGTCAAGTAGAAAAAAGATTATCATCTGTCTTTCACAGACACAGTAACAGTGATGTTCGTTAAAGAGTGCGACTTGGCAAAAAATGTTTCAGTGAATAGGCATGTCTATCAGTTTCAAAGAACTGCTTACCTCCATATCTAAAATTTCTTTAACAGGGTTCTAAAACCTTTAAATGGTCAGGAAACTAAATACATGTTCCCCTAAAAGATTCAGAATAATTTTCTAAATCCAAGGTGAACCAAACCAAAGGGTGAACAAAATATCTAAATGTATGATCTTAAACCAAATTAAACCAATTGTTTTTATAAAGATAAACTAGAAGAGGACCAATTCTCCAAGTCACACTTTTTACTCATATTCAAACTAATCTAATAATTTGCAAAGTACACTATAAAAGNGAACAAAATATCTAAATGTATGATCTTAAACCAAATTAAACCAATTGTTTTTATAAAGATAAACTAGAAGAGGACCAATTCTCCAAGTCACACTTTTTACTCATATTCAAACTAATCTAATAATTTGCAAAGTACACTATAAAAGTGACACACATCTAAGTTTTTTTTTAATACTAACTCACATAAATGACTCAGTTCAAATTCCCACAGGTAGCCAAAAGTTGCTCATATTCTAAACAAATCTCAACCACTCTGAAGTTTGTCTCCAGGCACCAAACTTAAAACAGGCATTTAAAAAGCTGTTACCCACCCTCAAAAAAACCGTACAATTTAATCACATGCTGAAAGGCTCCCCCCCATCACCCCTGCCAAAAAGGAAAAAAAGAAATCCAGAATGAAATAACTAAGCAATGGCAATAATCATCAATTGCTACTATTATGTGAACATATGATGGGAAACTTCACAATTAAAAGATCAGGCAGCTGACAACAGCAACCCAGTAGATAATCTTTAACACCCAAAAGAGAAAAACCGCCATAGTATGTGCCTATTAATGTAATTCAATACAAAGTACTTCACTACCTGTTAAGTAGTCTTACCAAAAATCAAACAAAAATCTAAGAGTCTTAAGATCAACCATGAGCACAGGAAATACAGAAAAGAAAGGAACATGCTACATGATGCCACACGGATACATGCAACAAAATCCCAACTGTGAGAAATTCTGCAGGGCAAAAGAAATGCATTCCCCCCCCCCCCCCC